>VYZW01016253.1:144143-376106 GCA_013401315.1 Balaeniceps rex | reverse complement strand
CTCTTCTCTTCTCTTCTCTTCTCTTCTCTTCTCTTCTCTTCTCTTCTCTTCTCTTCTCTTCTCTCTCTTCTCTTCTCTCTTCTCTCTCTTCTCTTCTCTTCTCTTCTCTTCTCTTCTCTTCTCTTCTCTTCTCTTCTCTTCTCTTCTCTTCTCTTCTCTTCTCTTCTCTTCTCTTCTCGTCTCTTTGTTTAGACTTGGAAAAGTTTTTCCTGCTGCAATAGTTGGACGGTGGTTTGTAGGGAAAAGCTCCCCTCTAGTGGGTGATCCCAGCAGTGCCAGGCGCCGAGCGCAGCCCGGGCCAGAGAAGGTGACCCACTCACCGAGGACTGTAAAAAATTAAAAGCAGAGGCATTTACTGCATATCTATACATAACCAGCACAAGGGGGTCCATAACTGATTATATTGTCTGTAAGGAGAACAACAATAATGATGTAATTGAGCTATCCAGTTCTTATAACTGTGTTTTCAGAGCATTTTTAATCTTCCCTTTATTTTCTGAACAGTAAGTGGCTGTTTAATACCCACAGCATCCTGAGGAGAGAATTCTGTATTGTTGTTATCTGCTTTTTACAGAGGGAGAAAATGCTGGAAAAACAGGGGAAGGACCTTGCCTGGTGAAGTCATCTGAGGTCAGGATTCAAGCGATGCTGGAGGGAGCATCGCTTGAATCAGCTGTGCTGATCTGTCACACCGCTCAGCTGTTCTTCACAGAAAGAACAGAGTTTTGTCATTTTGCAAGTGGCCCTTAACAAAGTTGTATGCTGAAAAATGTGAAGTGACTAAATGTAAACTCTTTGCTTTTCAATAGCATCTTCAGGGCGGGGGGTGGGGGGCACTCAGAAGCATCCAAGTTTTGAGCAACAGCACACCCTAATGCTGCAGGATACAAAACCAGTGTGAGTATTGGGAAATGTGGGGGTTTGTACCAGGACTGCCACTGAGCGACCGCGATGAAAATATTCCTCCTGTTCCCTGGGGATGGGGTTCTCTTCAGTTCGGGGACCAAGGTTTGTGGAGTGCTTTGAGATCTGCCAGACAAAATTGTTACAAAAGCAGCTAAGCATTATTACTATTACTGCAATTATCAGAGTTTCAGAAAGGAAAATATGTTTTTTCTAGGATCACACTGTGACAGAACCACAAATATCACTGTTAGCGAGGGCCTGATCCTTGCTACTACATGCTACTCAAGCCAGGGTGTCTTCTGCACCCGTGTTTCCCAGCTGCTGGGCAAGCATCTCTCCAGCAGCGCACGGGGACAGGCAATCTCGAGGGTTTCTCCATAACCGCCTGCCAGTGCACGGGCACCCAAGGACTGGCAACACAACTGCGCCGTATGCAACTGCAGGGACTGGGCTGAGCCCAGGTGTGCCCTGGGCAATAGCTCCAGTGCTCTGCTTGTGGAAGGGCTGCTCTCATTTCTGTTCGTTTGGCGTATGGAGTTACTCCTCCAGTGCTTCCAGAGCGAGGGCTTATGGGGAGAGGAGGGGAACGCAAAGGGCATGTTTTGTTACTGACTGAAGTAATTCACTGTCCTGTTGCTGAGGAGATGTGGCCTCATGTAACGTCTCTCTGATGTCTGTGCCTAGACCAGTGCTTAGCTTTTGCATTAAGGATGACATCCTCCTAAATGCTTCTGCAGCAGTGAAGCCAAAGCTGACCCAGCCCCGACTGCACCTACCCCTGCAGAAACGATTAAGGGTGTGTGCATGGGGCTGGACTCCAAAGCAGTGTCTTCCTCCTCGCTTCTCGCTGGGAAAGCTGTGGGCTGCAGCCTGCAGCTGTGCTGGCCGGCTGACTTGCGGTGCAGATGGTGTGTCCCTAGAGCTGAGGTGTGAGAGTTTATGGGAGCTAAAGCTTTCTTTGCTGAAGGCTTTTGGTTCCAGTCCAATAACACATGCTGAGGGTTAGCGCTGCCTGACAGCTGCTTGGTGGTCTTGGCATGAAATGAGCTGGTGAACCTCAGCTTGGCTCCCAGCAGAGACCGATGTTCGTGTTTTAAAAAAATCATTACCACGGTCATTGCTAGCCAGACAGCTTCTTGGCAACAGGAGAAGGTTCATAGCTTGAATAAGCATGGAAGAATAAAAAAGCCTTTCTTCAGGTCAGGATCGATGCATTTTGGCTCCAAATCTGCTTGGGAAATCTGTGCCCTTCGTGATATTGCAACGGTGGAAAAAACGTTATGAAAATTTAGCTTAATCAGGCCTTTGTCCAGAGCACAACACTGACACAGGAACAGTACAGGATTATGCAGGGGCTATTTTGGGCAATGTGATGCTAGATAGCCCTTTGCCTGCTCGAGACACTATCGAACCTTACAGGCCAGTTTTGAACACCAACTATGCAACCCCCACACACACACCTAGAGCGGCGTTATCCCTCCTTCACAGGGGGAAGCTGCAGGGAGGGATTAAAGTGATTTGACAACAGCTGCCCAAGAAAACAGACAACCTCTGTCAGAACATCATCTTCCAAACCTCAGCTCTGTGCCGTGACTAGCATATGTGGCAATGCCTCCTGAGAGCCCTGTCCCAGAGGGGCCGGGCAGCGATCAGTGGGAGCTAAATGGGAAGGAGCCCCACGACCTCCCCGTATCCTCCTCTCAGGGTTTCTATCTATCTCTGCCCCTTGGAGCAGAGGTGTCAGGCTCCCTTCAGCCTCCTCTGAGTGCCAGTGAGCATCCGGCTGAGTGACATGGTGTGACCTGCCCGGGGTTCCTCCTCCTCCTGGGGACAGCCCGGCGGCCGCTGGAGCAGGGATTGAGAGAAGATTTAGATAAAAGGAGGCTGCTCCTATCGGTTGGGAAATTCTTGCTGGGATGGCATGTGATCCTGGCCCAACTGCAGAAAACTAGATGGTTGAGTACTGCTGTGCGCTGAGTGTGCCGGCCGCCTGGCTCCGGGACCCCTTTCCCTGGCGCTGGAGTGGTTACCTGGCAGCAGGCGATTCTGCACATGCTGCCTCTGCAGTCAGGTTCCCATTGCACCTGCTCAGGTGGAAGCGATTTCCCTGTTATTAGAGGGCTGGGAAAGCTGCTCCGTGTGCTACTTGCCCTCCTCAGGAATGAGAGTATGTGTAAGTGTTCTGGAAACAAACAGAGCAAGACGTCTCCTCCCTTTTGCTTTGAGAAAGTCTGAGAAATCAGTGCCCTTTTGTTGTGACGGCTGGCGTTACTGAGTGCTGCAGCTCGCGTCCTGCCGCCAGTCCCAACTTGCTCAGGATCTACTGCGAACACTCAGCAGTTCTTCTGCATTTTGCTGCTGTTATTATTGTTGTTACAAGGGTTATTATTAGAAACCCAAGCCACACTAATGACCCCAAACCTGGTGATGAGGTGACTAAAAACCTCTGTGTGTGAGGATAGCTCAGGAGGCCACTTTGAGGGTTGCTCGAGTACTGGAGACCTTGCCATATTGCTCGCACCTAGCGGAGAAGATAAAAAATGCATTAGCAGCTAGATAAGGGGTATCCGCACGTCACAGTCAGTCCCCTGCTCACACTCAAGCAAGACATCCCTTCCTCAGCCGGGCTCCCAACGCATAACCATGGTGCCTGATAAGGGGCACTGGAATGGTGGGGAGGAGGGAAGGCAGCAGTGCTCCTGCAAAGGCATCGCTGTTGTTTTTCTCCCAGGCTTGGCCCGTTCCCAGGCTCGAAGCAGCAACACGCTCGTCTGCACATCATGTTCCCATTATTTTGTCTATGGTTTTCAGGGCAGGATGTGTCTTAATCTGCATCTAAGCAATTCAAAGCTGCTGGCACCCAGTAATGATGTTCTGGATGCAGCTGTGGAAGAGGAAATCGGCACTGGGATAAGTGGTGGCCTCCCTACTGTCATTTTCCTTCATTCTCTCCATTATTCCCAGGGCTGGCTGGGCTGCTGTGACAGTAGAAACACTCAGGCATCTCAAGCCTTCTGTTTTGCTTTTTTCCTTCCACTGAAGTCCACATCAGTCCAGTGCAAAATGTAACAGCAAATGATATAATGGGGAACAGAGTGTCCTGGGGCAGCGGGACTCACCTCTGTTATAAATCTCCCAGCTTTGTAGCACAAGAGGACCACACGCTGTCTGAGATAGGGAAGAAATCTTCATCCTGTTATGCGACAGTGGCCTTTTCCTGCTCTTGGCCCTTTCCTAGAAGCAGCATGCCTCAGAGCACAGCGGTGCACTGGTGAAGATTACGGCAAGTGGACCACTACTCTGCACTAGTACTGTTGTTTGGTTTTTTTTAAGTCTTTTCAGAAAAGGAAGCAATTCTAGTATATTATCAGCATTGTGCGGGGACCATGGAGAAGCCTCTCCTGTTGCCTTGTGCCTGTAGTCTGTTAGTTCAAAATATCAAGGCATGTGAGACTACCGTTGGGCTGGTATGGGTGCCGACAGCTAGTCTGTATAGACTGGTTGAGTATAGGTATGAAAACAACTGCCTTTACCGGTCCACATGGCCGCCGACACCTGGGCTTTACTGACTGGCAGGAGCGCATGGGTGAAGTACCTCCCTTTGCAGGCTGACATGGGTGCCGGCACTTCTCTCCGCAGGCTAACATGGGAGCCTGGGTGCCGGCACCTCCTTCTGCAGGCTGACGTGTGTGCAGGCACCTCCCTTTACAGCTGACATGGGTGCTTGGGTGCAGACACCTCCCTTTAGAGCTGACACCGGCGCAGACACCTCTCGTTGCAGGCGGACAGGGGCGCAGGGGGGTGCANGCAGCTTCGAATCGGCGGCGCGGCGGGAGCGCGGTGCTGCCCGGCCGTCTCCCACCGTCCCGCTCCGCTCCGCGTCCCGCTCCGCGTCCCGCTCCGTTCCGCCCGGCCATGGGGAACGCCGAGTCCGTCCTGCGCGGCGCCGTCGGCATCGGTAAGTGCGGGGCGGCGCGTCCCTTCTCCCCGCGCCCCTCCGGGACGGGACGGACCCGGCCCGGCCGCTCCCCCGGCGCTGGAGCTGCCGCATGCCGGGAGCGCATCGCTGTGCTGTGAGCTTGGTAGAAAAACCGAAGGGGCCGCCCTGCGATGTCCCTCAGGGTGGGGAGGATGTGACAGGGGCATCGGTGACAGGCGAGGTGACACACGAAGTGACGCGCACGGAGGCGGCAGGTAAAACGCTGGTTCTCTGACCAGGTGAGCTGCGGTCCTGCTGCAGAGGGGACAGGTACCCGGTGGTCTGAGCCCCCGCGTTCATCTGTGCTCGTTACCGAGCTCCAGAGATTGTGGCGTGTGGGTTTTCTTTTTCTTCCCGACACCACCCCCCCCCCCCCCCCCCACNCCCCCCCCCCCCCCCCCCCCCCAGCAAGAACTGTGGCAATAAATGCACTTTCATCCTTTGCAGTTACTGCCCGGGCAGCAGTCCTGCCAAATCCACCCACTGTAATTCAAAGTCCTTCGCTCCAAAATTGCCTGCCAATCCCAGCTCGCAGGCTGGGAAAACAGACCTGGGAAAACAAATGGGTTTGCACTGGCTGTGCAGCCGGGTATCAGGTTCTTGCTGCCTTTTATGTGTCTTGTGCATGTCCAAAAAGTCCAACAGTCGGCAGCCTGGTTGGCTGGATTTGAAGGGAGCTGATAACTGAACTCAGCCAACCGGTACGAGGTGCCAGCGCTCCAGAATATAAATAATCCTGGGTGGGAATAAAAAAAATCTTGGGTAACTTCTAAGCTGAAGTGAAGCATCATGATCGTTACTAGTATTGCTATATAGTAGTGAGTTTCAACAAGACTGAACTTGTTTCTTGTTAACCTCTCCTTGGCTTCAGGCCTTTGGGATCTGCATGATGTTTCTCAGATGCATGTGACCTGCTACAGTTTCATTTTTAAATAAAACGCTGTCATTCATACCTGATTCTTAATGGCAATGTTAGAAATTTGATCAATTTTTCAGGCATTTATAGCTTGATCTGATTTAATGACTTCTTTCAAAAAGTTTTAGGTACATAGTTATGTTTTCTCTTCCTATGGGGAAACCCAAAATATTTTGCTACTGGAAGTATGACAGTGTTGTCATTTACTTAATATGTAAGTTCAGTAGCGTGATGTGCCGCAGGGTAATCTGTGAAGCTGCCCGGCTAGATGCTCTTGCCTGAGCCTCTGTACAGGTGTGTGTGGTATGGAGAGGAGGGAAAGGTCGCTCTGGGGCTGTGCCAGGAACCTTTGGAGCATGAGGTTGCGTTGCCCTCCTCTCTCCTGGTTGGCAAATGCATTTGCAGAGATCCAGTTGCCCCATGTCGAGCAGGTTCGCACTGATGCCAAGTGCCACCTACTGCAGAAGAAAAAGGGGTATGGGGCAATGCAGAGTAGGACTTGGGTGTCTACATCTGCAGTAAATACTTCTCACTTCAGGAAAAGGGTGATTGCAGGCAGAGGGCAGAACAAGAAATGAAACAAAAAGCCTGTTTCCTACTGGCTATTGCTCTCAGGTGTGTGGGGCAATACAGAGTTCAGGAGTGTATGTACATTAAGGGAGGGCCTCTCTTATTCTGCAGGGTGTTGCCAGCCCCAGTGGATTAAGGGCTGATCGTGTGCCTAATGAATGAACGCTTTGGGTGCCGGTAATGTTCTGCTGTAGTGGGTTATTGTGTTTCTTGTATTTCTTTCTCCTGGGAGCTGCTAATGCCGTGTTTGGTTTTGGGGTAGTCATTCACCATCATATTTACATTTGCTATGTAATGGAAGATTATTTCTAACTGATGCATAACTGTGCTCCTTAATGTTGTTTTTTGTTTTGAAATCCAAACATCAAGTCTTTCATTATAAAGCCAGTTCTGGAAAACAGTGCCAGAGATAACATTTTTAAAGTTAATGCGCTACCAGACAAGTCAGGCCTCAATAACACGTTATTTCAATGGTTACTGCTGCACTCCTGTTTGTTCAACAGAGAAGGTAAATAAATGCATTTGGTGATACTTCCTATATTGGATACAAGGATTTGAACCAAGATGGAATTAATTGTCAAGGACTGAGAAAGAATATATATAAATCTCAGCCTGCTCTCAACATGAAGTAATTTCTTCATTTGCACAGTATAGTCATCAGAAATCAGAGAAATTGCTTTCCAAAGCCAGTAGCACTACCTGTGTCCCAATTCCAAAAACTCAAGCCGATTTCTATATATTTCCTGTTGCTGAAGTTTCAGCTGTGCCCCCTTCCCATGCTCAAGCCACCCACCTTCTCTGATACAGCTTCCATGGGGCTGCATGCTGCAGCCTGATCTCTGTCCGGGATAGGAAGGTTTCAGGGATTATGCAATGTGAACAAATCCAAGCTGCTGAGCACCTCTTCTGCTGGGATCCTGTGCTGCTGGCACTGTTCTCAATCTGTGCTGAAGTGTGCAAAGAGATGCTCTGGCCAACAGCTCGGGTATGCTCCAGCTGCAGTAGGACTTGGAGTTTGGTGGGTTGGTGGCAATACCTGATTTGCTGTATTTCTGGTGTAGAGTAATCCCCACTTGAAGGGCTAATCTCTCTGGGATGAGAAAGGCAATATGTAATCTCTCTAATAGCAAGTGTGTGACTGCTGTGGCTAGGAACTTTGCTCATCTGTAGCCTTCACTGAAGTGACTTGAGTAAAGTGTTCTTATTCCAGGGCCAAAGCCTGCATTGGTCCTAAGATATTTATAAAACCCAGAAAACGTTGGGGAAACATTTAACTGCTTGAGTTCCACCCACTGCTGCGCATTTCTGGTTCTGCTGGAGCAGGGGACCAAGAGCCTTTTTTCCTCTGAGCTATGTTTGAGATACCAGTGTTTGGGCAGAAAGTACGAATGTGGGATTAAAAAAAAAAAAAATCAGTAAATGCTTAAAAGCTAGAGCTGTCACGGAGGTACGAGGGTTCTCAATTTAGAAATACTGCTTTGTATGTCTTTTATACAGAGCAGTAAAGCTGGGGCTTGGGCTCAGGCTCTGTAGCAAGGTAAGCGGTGCAGGACGCGGCTGTCCCCAGGTGCCCTGGTCCTGGCCAGGAGGGCCCTGGGTGGGCAGTAAGGCAGCGGGGATAGGCATCTGTCACTAGAGGGCAGCCGGGATTAAAAGGAGTTAGCGCTGCTACTCCATAACTGCACCAAAAAAAAAAAAAAAGGGGAAAAAAAAAGCTGAATAAATGCCAGGAAAAGGACGCTGCAAAGTGGGTTGCTTAAGGGATTGAGCCTGGTCAAAAGAAGAGCAAATAACCGTGCAGCAGCGGGTCCCCAGGAGAGCAAACATCTCCTGGTAGCTGAGGAGGACACATCTGAGAGCGGGTTCTTACTCCTTGGATGTCCACACGCGCATGTGCCCCTGCGGAAGGGGGAAGGCGAGCTCCTTTCCCTTAGAGATCTGGTACAGCTGACGGCTTGTGAAGCTTTAGCTGTGCTCAAAGCATGAGCACTTGTTATATCTGGATGGATGATGTTCTGCTCGGAGCGCGGGTGCCTTCCTTGGCATCATGATGGGCTGACGCTTGCCTGGACGGTTTCAGGTGGATGTGGCTGGGGGCTGAATGAGATGTTTTGGTTGAGAGTTTGCTTGAGATCTGTACAGGATGGCTGGAAATCCCAGGGTCTGTTTTAGCTTCTGAAAAAGTTTGCAATGGACAGGCAAATCTCCAAGGAGTAATTATCTTTTGATCCAGATAAGTCCTCCTTTCAGTGAGAGTCCAAGGAGAACTTCTGGCTCCACTATGTCACCTTTCTTTTTTTATTCCTTTTTTTTGGCCTAAATCTTCCTTCAGAACAACTGACCAAATGCAGTCTCCTACAGGAGCAACGTGCATCCTTCTGAACAGCGGGAAGTATCTCAGTGTGGCAGGAGCTTTGAATTATTTGCATCTTGCAGCTCAACAAGGTCAAAAGTCGATGAAAGTTTTCTTTGCATAATACAAGTTTGCTTATGTCCGTATTGGACAATCATTCCCTGACTGAACTCTGTTAATGGTCTTTGAGTGTAAAACCAAATTGCAATGCTAGGGAGCATTACAGGTCAGCACAGAGTACACAGGCCTCTGTGCCGTTACTTTTTGGCTGTTGGCCTGAAAACTCCAGTTAGGCATTGGTCGGGCTAGAGTGCTGGATGTGTTGCTTGTATTCATGTATTTATGGGCAGATCACAAAAAATATTGCAAAAGTTGGCAGGTGTGTACATCCCTCTTGTCATGCTTAGTCTTTCTGCACCTGGTCAGCAGCTGCTCCACAGCAGCAGTGTCTGATGAATGCAGCTTCTGTCCTTCCTTCACCATCCTTCAATTAGGAGCCCCCTCTAACCCTGCATCTGCATGCTTCTGTCTCCAGCTTGCGAGTGTTGTCTTGCCCACTGTAGTATTTGTTGTCAGTGTGTGTGGTCTGCCAGTGAGTAACTCCAGGAGAGTACTTCTCTGAACCTGACCTCGTGGCTCATCAGGTCTTTGAGACTTGTTTTTCAGCCCCATGACCATCTTGCAAGGGCTTCTGGGGGCACCAGTTGCCCATTCTGAGTTGGTCTTCCTGCAACTTTGGGACAGTTGAACTTCCAATTTGTGAAAATCTTTCCTGGATCCAGTTTTCAACTGGATAGTGATGAGCAAATATTCAAGAATTCCCTGATACATGGCAAGAGAGTTCTTGGGATCTGGGCAGTTAAAGGAAAAGCCCCTACAACCTTTCTGAAGTCCCCCAGCTCTTTGGTGGGTCTGACCTTACTTCAGTGCTTGGGTTTCTCCAAGTGTCTTTCTTGGCCTTCTGTCTGCTTTTAGCTCCCAGATTTCTTCTTCTGTGGAAGGTTCTCCCGAAAGACCTGGTACTGTAGAAGCAAGAGGATTTTGTTATGGAAAGGTTTTGTTTTCCCTCTGCTCCGAAGTGGAGCAGGGAGGATGAATAAGACCATTTCTGGGCTTAGGTGGCGCCAAACCCTCAGGGAAGGGCCCTCCTGGGCTCTGCTCTGCCGGGGACCCGGGGCTCAGCGCTTTGCCTGCTGCTCCCCTCTCTCACCTGGGGAGCAGCAGGTCTGGGCTCAGCCCGTCCCTTACCTATGTGGCCTACGCAGATGGTGAGCGGAGGTGAAGCTAGCTCCATTTTATGGATTTAAGCGTAACGTTTGGCTGGTAGCTTGCGATTCACACAGCTGGGAACTTAGGCATGTTTTGTCCTTACCGCTGTGCTTCTTACTCCGAGTCACTGTACCCAGCTGCCAAAATATTCTGTACCACAGTAAATTCCCTCGTGAACTGTGTTTGCATGCATTGCCTGTCATGCATGGATTAACAGCAGTCACATTTCTGAGTTAACCTGCACACATTAGGCTCTAGGCGGGCTCAGTTAGCTGTGGGGAAAATAGCGCGTTCTCTTCATGTTAAGCATGGTTTACTCGAAAACACTTTCATTTCGCACCGTAGAGTCTGTTTGCTTATTAACAAATCTCTTCTGCAGAACTGCAGTTTAGCACTCTGCAAAATGCTGTAGGCTGCGCCAAGTTCAGCTCACTTAGCATCTTGGGGCTGTACTGTACATGATAGCCTTAGGTGGATTTTTTTACTGATAAATGAACAATGTTTATGTGGATTTATCACAAAGGTAATGATAGAGAGCACATGTTGTGTTTTGTCTTCAATGCACGGTGCTGCTTCAGATCAGCCCAGAAGTTGGGGCATGTGGGATTCCCTGCAGCCCCGTCTCCTGCGGCTGCATTGAGCTGTGTGACTCCTGCTGTGCGAATTCAGGACAAGCTGATGCCGAGTAGTGCTGTCTTTTGCAGATCTAGAATCATAGAATCATTTGGTTGGAAAAGACCTTTAAGATCATCGAGTCCAACTGTACCTGTCCACTACTAAACCATGTCCCTAAGTGCCTCGTCTACCCGTCTTTTAAATACCTCCAAGGATGGGGACTCAACCACTTCCCTGGGCAGCCTGTTCCAATACTTGACAACCCTTTCCATGAAGAAGTTTTTCCTAATATCCAATCTAAACCTCCCCTGGCACAACTTCAGGCCATTTCCTCTTGTCCTATCGCTTGTTACTTTGGAGAAGAGACCAACACCCACCTCGCTACACCCTCCTTTCAGGTACCTGTAGAGAGCGATAAGGTCTCCCCTCAGCCTCCTCTTCTCCAGACTAAACAACCCCAGGTCCCTCCGCCGCTCCTCATAGGACTTGTGCTCCAGACCCTTCACCAGCTTCGTCGCCCTTCTCTGGACATGCTCCAGTGCCTCAGTGTCCTTGTACTGAGGGGCCCAAAACTGAACACAGCACTCGAGGTGTGGCCTCACCAGTGCCGAGTACAGAGGCATGATCACTTCCCTGGTCCTGCTGGCCACACTATTTCTGATACAAGCCAGGATGATGTTGGCCTTCCCGGCCACCTGGGCACACTGCTGGCTCGTATTCAGTCGGCTGTCGACCAACACCCCCAGATCCCTCTCTGCCGCGCAGCTTTCCCGCCCCTTGGACCTGGCACTTGGCCTTGTTGAATCTCATACAATTGGTCACAGCCCATTGATCCAGCCTATCCAGGTCCCTCTGTAGAGCCTTCCTACCCTCAAGCAGATCAACACTCCCACCAAGCTTAGTGTCATCTAGTGTAATCTAGAATTAACCTAGATTAATTCTTGTTCCGATGTTTGCTGGCAGGCGCCTTTGCACTGCTCTGGGACAAACACTAAGTGCCCAGTGGGCTGGTTCACTCTGTAACAGACCTTCACTGGGCAGGGGACTGTCCTGAGGAGTGGGACACACAACACAGTGGCACCTTGCTGTGGCTCACCTGTGGTTTAGCAGCCTAGTGAGGAAAGGCAAATGAGAGGTTCTTCCCTTTAAGGAGGAAAAACTTGAGAGGCCGATGCACTGATTATTTCTGCATGGCTCTGAAATGCAGGTTATGGGGGTTGTTTGTAACAATGTTTTCCCTTTTGCTTGCTTTTTCTCTCCTTCTTGCGCACTGTAATGTGGCTCAGCCTCCGTAATAGCCTTTCTCTTCCCAGCATCGTTCTGGCTGCAAACACACCACTGTAGGCTGTACTCTTGGGTTAAATGCCTGCACAGTTCTCCCCTCCACAAATTGCCCTGACTCCTGCAGCTGCTTTTCGGGAAATTAGAAAATGAAATGAATGTAAAATCTATTTGCTTTACAAAACATGGACAAGTGTGTTAGGGCCCAGATGAAGTGACTGATTACAGCCCTGAGAGGGGACAGGAATCCCCTTATGGGTGTATTCCCATTATATCACCCTGTTACACCCCTATGTGGGGCTGTTCACTGGGGGCAAACACCTTATCTTCTCCACAGGCTGCTACACATACCTAAAAAGGAGCATCTGTATGCCGTGACTAGAAAGGACTCCAGTTTTCAACGAGTCTGGCATTCAAATAACACAGTTATAAATGCCTGCTCCTGCCTTGAACTGGAACATAAATCTTTATCACTTCTGTTACTCTCTTGACAGTTTTCCCATTAATTTAGTGTTGAGAAACCCTTCCATTTCTGACTTCATTTGGGTACCAGCCTGGAAGTCTGTTAAAGTTGCAGACTTTTTCCCCCATCAAGGACAATAGCTTTGGTTTTACAATCCTGCCCTCAAGTTTCTCACACACGTACCACCTTCTCTGTGCACCTCTTCCCTTTCCAGCAGAGATCACTCCTGTGGGTCTGAGAGCCCATCGAGGAGCGTGTACTGGTGGCTCCTGGGATGCAGGTACAAATCCTGCAATGGAGGGTGAGATCGGGCAAGGGTAGAAAGGAATGAGAAACTTTAGGTCCTAAAATGATGCTAAAATTCACCCAGCCCTCTATTGTCTCTATTTCTGGGTCTCTGATAAAACTAGAACTCAATTCTAAATAATGTGCAATATTTCAGCAAGGAGAAGTAAGACAAAGAGGCTATTTAAAGCTACCGTCTTTCCAGGGCTTGGCTCACAGACTCTGCTTCTTTTGTGTCATTGTGTCTATGGAAAACACATACAAGAGGCTAGCGAAATACAATGTGCACTTCTAAGTACAAATTTAGAATGCGTGCAAAGGTCAGAAGTGGTGCATGCTTGGGTTTGGGGAGATGGAGGCTTTGGGCTCATGCAAGCTAATTTGGATTTCTGTAATGCAAGGAGGAATAGTATAGATGAACAATGGAAGAGTACTTAGATGCAGTTTACACACTATACTACAGCCTATACGATAGAATAACCTGTACAGCCTGTTCCTGGGTGCTCTGTTTGGGTCTGAAGTTGAGGCATTATCTTCCATTCATGGCTCTGCTCTGTCTTGCTGTTTGAATCTTGGATGAGTCTTTTACACTGGCGGTACCCTTCAGTGTCCTTGGTTGTATAATGAGGCTGGGAGTATATACGTAAAATGTTTTGAGATCCATAAGTATAAACGCAAAGTGTCACAACGTATGCCTGGCTTGAAAGCAGCTACAAAACTATCACAGAGGCCGCTAACCTGGAACGTCTTTGTTCTGGCAATAGGATGAATACAATAAAAGGACTTGCTAAAGGCTGTGCTGAAGGGAACTGGTTGTCCCAGGTTGTTTGAGAGGATGAGACATGAGAGGGAGGCTGGAAATTCCCCGAGAGGAAAGGCGAGCACTGAGGGATGTATTGGAGATTACAGCTAGCAGGGTTGTGCTGCCCTGGTGGGAGGGGGGCGAACCTGTCTGAATACTGGACCTGCACAAGTTGGAGAGAGCCTGTTGCAGGGTGGAGGGACAGCCTGAAAACTGAGCAAGATTTTAGGATCCTGAAGGAGTCCATGAAAAAAATCTGAAGAGCTTTGCTGAGGAGATGGGGCAGAGGTTTTTGGTTTTTTTTTTAGGTGGTACACGTACATATGCTTCTGTGCTTTTCTAAGAGTAAAGTGTGTGTGTGTGTATTTAAGAAGTTACAAGAGAACCTCAGTGTTATGAAAAGTAGCTCTTATGTGTCCCTCAAGGATGAAGCCCTAGACCAGCAAAGCCAAGAAGGCAGAGCATGACAAAGGAGGGTTGCTTAGTTATTGGGGAGAGGTCCATGGTGTTTGGGTGTAGGGCCATGGGGCTGTATTCTCAGTAAGAAGGGATGCCAGAGAGAGGATCTAAAACCCAACACTGAGCTCAGGAAAGCTGGAGACAGGAATGATGTATGCTACACCCCAGATCACAGTGGCTGCTTGAAACATTACATTTTCAGGGCACAACACTCATCCAAACGTTAGTGTTGCGTTACATGACAAGATCTTAAGAAAATCCACAATGGTGGGCTTGTCCTACTGTCTTGATTATCTGAAAGGGAAATTAAGGCATGAGATGACACAACTTATCTGTAGCAGTTTATAATACCTTTGTGTACAGAGGGCTTCTATTCTCCTGGTTGCAGCAATCTCCCAAAGCTTGGGAGACTTCAGGAGTCCTGGCTAGAATCCCTGCTGTCACCTCTGAACTGTGCTGCCTTCCCATGCCTAGGGGTATAAAAACAACACAAACATTTTAAAGCCTTATCTGTGCCTCCTTTCTTTAGCATTGTGATGGATTTTTGGCCTTGCTAAAGTAATCTTCTGCAAGGATTTATCTAGTTTTCATGTGTCAAAGATAATTTTTTTTTTAGAAATTCTTCATGCTGAATTAATTTGTTCTATGGCAAACCTGTTTTGCTTTTTGCTTGAGCCTTACAAGTGGGAGAATCCAACTCCCAGAAATGTGTGTGCGTCTTTCCTCCTGCATGTGGCACTCCCGTGCCAATAAGTTCAAACCTTCAACCTGCAAAACCCTCTGAAGAAACGCAGCCCTCTGTCTCAGATGCACCCGGCAGGGATGGCTCTGGACCCCAGCTCAGAGACCCCCCTGTGTGATGGGTTCAAACCAGCACAGTTCCCCATTCGAGCCATACATGATCTTGACAATGAGAGTGCGGAAAGGCATGGCCTCAGCACCTTCCAGTTGGGCAGGAAAAAACACTTTTCTTTTGGGAGATATGGAGCCCTCCCTTCCCTCTGCTTGTGCCTTGCAGAGGGAAGCCGAAGGCGGTGGGACGCTGTAGGGACAGGAGCTGTTTCTAACCTCACGCAGAGCAGGATAACATGGTTTGTCTCTTGGGAAATGAAAGCCTGTGTTGCAAACTGGTAAAGCAGGTTGGTCAGAGCCCGTGAGCTGCTACTCTTTTTCTTTATCATTTTTTGTTCTTTATTTGTGATTTGCTGAATGCTAACGGGGCTGAGACAAACAACCCTCTCAAATGCAACACGGTAACAATAACCCGAATATTTCCTGCTGTGGGCCGTGACCAGGGGTGCTGCCTGGTCCCTGTCCCTTGGGAACGGCTTGGATTGTCGCAGCCACCCCAGCCTTGTGAAAACTCGGGACTGAGTTGTCACAGTCCCTTGGGTTTGGAGGGTGCTGGTGGCGGGGGGATACTGAGCACAACTCACCAGGGACTAAGTGGACCTCTCATCCTGGCTGTGGATTAGATAGCTGGATGCTGTTAGTCTCTCCATTATGAACAGTGCATTCAACAGTGATTTTAAGATGCTTCAGGGCTCCTGCTGATACCGGCGATGCTAACTCCAGGTTTACTTCATATCCATACCTGCATGCGCACAGAGCAAGGTGGGGAACAGCATCTGTGCCGTAAACCGTGGCAGGATCAGTCCAGGACCTGTGCCACGCAGCTGTTGAAGCTGGTGAAGTTTGCACGTGGCAGGAGGAGCGTGGGCAGAGGGAGCAGCCAGGGTAATGGAAAAGGCTGGAGAGTGCGAGGAGGAGGAGGGAGGATCTCTCACTTCTCTTGTTCACACTGATGTGGAGAAGCAAATACAAACCGAGCTGTCCTGGCCATGCTGTTGGGCCATGCTGTGACAAGTGCCACGTGGGGCTTTTCCCCTTCCCCAGTTGCATGTTTTTGCAGGCGCTGGGTGCTCCTTGCTGGGTCTGTCATCCTGAGAGCATGACAGCATTGGGAAGGTCCCTGGGCACTAGGTGTGGAAAGCACCTGGGGTGGGAGCTGAGGGCAAATGGGGTTTGCAAGAGGGTGGGAGAGGAGATGCAGAATAAGAGAAACAAGAAGCAGTTGTTTTGTTAAGCTGCCTCATTCTCTATTTCTGTACCTAACCTTTTGCTTCTCGAAGCAATAAAAAAAAAACCCTTCAAAATATATTGCAGGGTGTTTCTTTGTGTGCTTTGACTAAGCTGTTCCTCATAAACCAGTGGCTTTTGCGTAAACAGAGCCACAGCAGACAGAATTACCTGCTTTTTTGCAGCTGTCAAGTACCTTCACTCCCCCAGTAATGTATAAATGGGGAGCGCAAGGCTGGGAGAGGCAAGTCCTGACAGAGCCTGGGCTGCCCTCTGCCAGTGACCCTCCTGCATCCTTCCCCGGTCCCAGCCCCTCCGAGGGGAGATGACTACGTGGGTCCCGAGCCAGCCTGTCGCTGGATGTCTGGGGCTTGGTCGTCATCAGATCCAACCATGGGAAACATCAGATTGGCTCCAGGGAGTCCCAGGCTGAGCATTAAGCTGGCCAAGGATATGAGAGAGTGAGGGAGAGACACCGAGAAACCCCCCTGGGCCGCATCTTTGGGGAAAGTACATTCTCAGGACTAGAAATGTGCCAGCTGGAGATGGGTATTGCTGGCTTCCCTCCGCGCTTTTAATTGCTAGCCAGTGTTTGAGTCTCCCAGCAGAGTTCAGGGTGGCAGCAGAAGCTGTTTGTTGCTAATTGCTGTGTCTCTGCCCCCTTGTCGCCTCCAGTCAAAGCTGACATGCTAAATCCAGTATCTGCTGGAGATAAGGGGGATCTCCCTTCCACCCCTGTGGGCTGGGTCTGTGGGCTTCAGTGACTTTTTTTTTTCCCCCCCAGATAAAATGAACAAAAATTCTGTGTCCTGGTGGCGTCTCAGATAAGCTGGAGGCTCCAGACATGGCACAGCACAGAATACCCATTATAGACCTTTGTTTGTTTAAAAAAAAAAAAAAAGCCTAACCTCACTATCTTGATTATGGAAAAAAATTATATAAACGTGCCAAAAGCATAATTGGTGCCAGTGGAAACAAAAAATGACCCTTTGCTTTCCCCCTCCACCCACCTTTTTCACAGTATAGTAGTTTGCTGGGAGGGAATTTTTCTTAGGCACTGGTGGACTGCTGCAGGGATCCTTTCTCGTGGACCGGCAGAGCCCTCTCCAAAACATAACCACTCTCGGATGCTTCAGGGGATGGCGAAAAGGACCCTGGTAGAATTCCAGGTGGAATAATGCACCCTTGACTCTCAAACTGTCATTTGAATCCTTTTGAGACTATCTTAAGGGCAGTAGTAACATGCCCTAGAAGTACTTATGAAAATCTCATTATCAGCACCTTTTATAATGCCGGATCATCCGGCTACTTAGATAATTGTGCAGTCTGTTCCCTTTGAGTCTGCCTCACTGGTTGCTGGCCATGGGGAATGATAGCGTGTTATGAGCTTTGCCTGGCTCTTCAGATGTGCCGAAGGACCTGTTGTGCCTGGGCTGATGGTGAGAACAGATGGTCCCTGGGTGCCTTTCCTGCCCCGTTTGGGGCTGCTGGCACTTGCATCTCAGCACCTGGGGCACTGCGTGGCTCCCTGACCCTGGGAAGGGAAGGGGGGAGAAGAACCACCCAAGATAGCCCCTACCCACCTCAACTGCTACCGACTCTTTTCTTTTGCAAGACCTTTTTCTGGGCTGGTAGCTCTCTCCTGCTACTGGCTAACACATGTTTAGCTCTGCCAACGCTCTTGATGAAGATGCCATGATGCCATGCATGGTCTGAGCGAGCTTTCCTCTCACTGTCTGGGGGTGAGCTGGTTGCATGGGACCTGTGTTAAGCCAAGTGGCCCTCAATGCCATCATGAGTGAGGTGAAAGCCAGCACTGGGATGACTGTGCAGGTTGGGCTGAGCCTTTGCGGTTTGCCCTGAAGGCTTTTTGTGGGAGCCCTGTGGTGATGGCGCATTGGGTGATGTATTTCATGGGAGAATTATTGCAATGAAATACAATGTGCTTTTGTGCAATTATATGGTGTCTTTTAAATCATTTCCTCTAACAAGTCTGTCCACACCCAAACAAAAATAAACATTTTGAAAGGCTGAAAAGATAAACACACAAAGGTTACCCTTAAATACATCCTTTCTTCCCCTCCTGCAGACACCTGCTCCATTCCCTGGACAGGATGAGCATCCAGGAAGGCTGAGTTAAGATTACCAGCGTAATGTTCAGCAATTATTGACTCTTGTATCCTTCATTTCACAGTCTTAGTATACTTTTTAATCTTGAAGACAAGAAAGAGGGAGCTAGGACTCATTCTGCCACCTGCTTGCTCTGCCTTTGAGGCTGGTGTCTATGGGGATAGGCTGGGCTCGCAAGCCTTATTCCACATGGGGCACATTGCTAAGTTATTTCATTTCCAGGTTGCTCTCGCCCATTTTTGGGCATGGGCTGTCCTTGAGCTGCCCAGACCCCTTCCTGCACTGGTGTTGACCATGCTGGTGGGTGAACAAACGTGATTTCCCCCGTAGCCACTGCTACCCAACAGCTACTGTCATCTTGCTCTTCTGAAGTTTTCCCAGCTTTCCTTTGGGAATAATTTGAGGGGGAGAGAGAGAGGGGTTTTTAACCGCTCTTCACTCAGCCTGTTTTCTAGGTTGATAAACCAGAGATCGGCATGGGGAGCTGGTCTCTTAAGGTGAGGAAATTGCCCTAATGAGACTGCCTGCTTATTTTTTCCTCCTTATCCCCTCCCTTAACTCATTTGCTTCTTTGCCATTTCCCACGATTACATGGTTTCTTTCACAGCCTCTTGTGAAGGGTCTCGTCAAAGACAGCATGAAAATCTAACTGTGTTGTCAATCAGTGCTCTTGCATTGCCTCTTTTATCAACCCATCCCCTTTCCCTGGTGAGACTTGTCCTGGCTATAGCCTGTCTCTACTGTGAACCCCAGATGGGAAAGTGCTTTGCTTTTAATTAGCATCTTAATTAGTTTATCGGGCGTCAGCACCACACTGACTTGTTCCTGGATGCGCTTCTCCTGAAGAGATATGTCGTTCTTGCTATCCTGTAATGCTTCAGTTTTTTAGTTATCACAAAGTGTGTCTTTTTTGTGCTTCAGGAAGACATTCCTCTGAAATTCAGTGTTTGTTAGCTGAGCTGGGTGATGCATCTTTTTTTTCCAAATAATCAAATCACTTCAGCTTTTCTTCTTATGCCCAGTTCCAGATAGTGCCTGATC
This sequence comes from Balaeniceps rex, assembly GCA_013401315.1. Taxonomy (NCBI): domain Eukaryota; kingdom Metazoa; phylum Chordata; class Aves; order Pelecaniformes; family Balaenicipitidae; genus Balaeniceps; species Balaeniceps rex. Next base: position 356,958 of record VYZW01016253.1, on the reverse strand, counting down.
ATTAATCTCAGAAATGCGCTATGGTAGGAAAGGTGTAGCCCTGTGACAGATAAGCTTGACTGACATAAACAATTTAGTTCCTCTGTACCCTCCTTTTCTTCCTTAACTGCTGGAGATCGAGGTGACCCACAGTGTCATCTGAAATTCTCCTGCAAATGATCTCCTTGTTTGACTTTATAGCTGACGAATAGCTGAAAACAATTTATGGCTGTGCTCCACTGGCTTCAGTAAGATTATATTCTATATTTGTATATCATTTTTCTGCTACACTAAGTGAAGAAAAAATATGGGTATTTTGTCTATTTACTTTTTTGTGTGATCCAAGCTCTGAATATTGGATTTTCCCCCACCCCTTTCCCTACTGATTTTGTCTCCTCTGAATCATCTTTATCTTTCTCATGATGGATTCCCTCTGCAATCTTTATATTCTAGCTTTTTGCTGGGAAATTGCATTTCAGTTGTTGCCATTGATTTACTCTTGGTTAGCCGGGCTTTTTCTCCTCTTTGATGGCAGTGTTGCCTAGGGTTTTGTTCTGGAATTACTGTGACCCTTGGGACTTATAGGAATGGAGCTGGAACAGGAACAGCAGTTCTCTTTCCCATGGCCTACCCACAGCTCTGGGGATGCTGTGCCTTGGTGACCAACAAATAATTTGACCATGAGAGGGGACTGATAAGTGAAGCTCAGGGCTGAGGTAACCTATGAGCAGAGCTTGCTTTTCATCAGCGACTGCAACCTGTGTGGCTGCAGCACTGGTTGCACTGGGAGCTCGGATGCTGAGGGGGCTTCAAATGTGGGTTAGATCCTAGAAGTGGCTCCATCAGAGGAAATATGAGGAGGTGAGGGAGCTCCAGGGAGCCCATTTTCTGGTGTTCCCATGTAGTTTGCTCACCAGCATAACCTCACCAGTCTCTTTGCTGCATGAGAGCTTATGCCTCCCTTGTATTTGGGCCCAGGTTTCGCCCTCGGGGAGGCTCACCCGCCTCCGCCTGACCTGTTGGTAGGCAAAAAAACTGAGTCGATAGGACCAACCCTTCCTTGCCAGCTCTGCTAACTCAAGGGAGAGCAACGTGAATTATTCCCCGTACACAAGCTAGCACGGCCCCTTAGCAAGGGTCTCGGCAGAGCTGAACCAGCCAGGCAGATGCGGTGTGTCAGCGTGGTGTTAGCGTATTTCTGGCAGAGGTTTGTGTTATCTAAGGGATGGTGGATTTACAGCCTGTGGGAATCAAACTGCTGCACGTGCTTTGAATGTTGGGGGGGGAAAAAGCTATATTGGCTTTTTGCTTGTGATTTCACTGGCAATCTAGGAAGTTTGCTGCTGATGGGGAACGTCTTGGCTGCTGACGGTGGGGTGGGGGGATTCAAGTAGAGCTTTCTTATTTAATCTTTATGCTAGTGACTCACTTGACATTTGACTTTATTCTTTAATTGTGACGTTTTAATATGAAACTTTGCAGATGGAGAGCTGATGCTGATGGAGCAAGGTCATTTTGCTCAATTGGTGTGAAGAGATCTAACCCAGGGTTTGATAGTCCTTAGTCCTTGTCAGGTTTCTGTGCCAGCCCTTCCCCAGCTTCAGATCTGATCCTGTTCCCAGTGAAAGCAATCGAGGTATTGTCACATGAGAGGGTGTTTGTGGTTATCGGCTTCTCTCTAGATCAAGGTACAGAGCATATCTGTTGTTGATCTTCTCTAGCTGAAGAGGACATCCTTCTAGCACTGGCTAAAGCTGACATGGCATTTGGCTGCTGGGGCTGTGCTTGGTGTAATGCCTGGCGTGTTTCCTCCAGGTGGAGGAGGCGGTGGCTGAGAGCATACAGTGGCCTCGCTGGAGTACATGACCTTGAACAAGGTTGTCCGCATTTTTGTGTCTCCATGTTTTCCAGCTATTAATGGGGACACCATTGACACTGCCAATGTTTTCTAAAGTATATTGAAAGTGCTCTGAGATCTGCTGAGAAATCATGTATGCAGGTATATTTATGGTATTTTGGTTCAGAGGGACTGTTAGCACTCAGCCTGGCCTCTGGCTTGATGCAAGCCATAGTTTCACACAGCTTTTCCTATGTGGCTTCCATGTTACACAGTGTTTCTTCTTGACTCAAAGTTTTGGTAGGGAGAGAGGCATCTGTGGGGTGAGAAGGATGCCACAGACATTTTCCAAGGTCCTGAGCTGTCTGAAAGATAGTTAGGGTAGACAAAAAGGTGGTGTTGCAAAACCAGCATCTGGCATTTTTTGCATTTAAATAGCTTTACAAATTATCTCTATAGGGCTAGCATCCTCACTGCCGTCACCAAATCCATTGAGTGCAGGACTGGGCCCAACATCTGATTCAACTCCTCATGAATCATTATTTCCACTACTTGTTTTTCATAACTGCTTTTGCTAATCCTCAGCTGCATTTGCATTTGCTTAGTGCTTACCATCCCCTTCATCCATGGGTACAAACCATGAGGTGTCAACATCCTGCTTGTGTCCCTTGTGGTGCTCAGTGGAGCTGTAAACACAGGAGATGATGATCTTTGGCTGGTGTAAATTATCAAAGCTGTGCTGATATGAGTGAATCTATAGCAATTTACAGCAGCTGCGGACATGCCTGCAGGACATTTCATTCCTGCTGGCTGGAACAGCAGAAAGCTGGTGGGGAAAACGGCCTTATTCAAACATACCTGACATATAAGACACACCGCTGAGCAATTTTCTGCTCCTTTGTTTTGGTCTGTTAAGGTTTAGCAAAAAAAAAAAAAAAAAAATCTTTTGGGCTTCTATGCTTATTCCTGCATAGTCAGGTGTTTTACAAGCTCTGTACACCCACTTGGACACACAGCAGCCTGTTAAACTGGTACCCAAGACAGATGTGCCCTGGCAGCACATAGGGGCATGTTTCTGATGAAAAGGTTAAATAAAGTTTAGCAACTTAAAAGATGAAAAGTTTCCCTGCATATAACCAGAAACAGAGTTCAGATCTGTAATTCTTGCTTATTCCGGCACTGATTCCAACTGGGTTCCCTGCAGTTGGCTAAGGGATGGGAAGGCAGAGGGTTTGTTTGGATTTGGCTGCATTAACCCGATGGTGCTGTGTCAGAACAGTAAATGCCGCAGGAAGAAAAAGGCACCCCAGTCAAGCCTTGTTGTAATAATGAAAGGAAATCATCCTTTTTGAACTTAAGCTGAATTTGCAAAATGTCCTGCCCCAATGTGTGTCACTGAATCCCTTCAAAATGGGGTCAGTTATAAACAACTTTGTTTCATTCAACTCTCCATGGAATAGGAGGAGAATGAGGGCCAGGAAAATTTATTGAGTGGAAAAGGATGACATGTTTTTAAAAAGAAAAAGGAAGAAATCACTCCTTCCCAGCTTCTTGGAAGGAATTGCAAACAACGGAGGTGAATGTAAAACCCAAGACTCCCCTGTGTAGGCTGCTGAGCTCCCGCAGCCACCCGGCCTTGGGCGCTGCTGCCGGCAAGCACCAGGCACATCGCTTCCCCTCCATGCTCTGTGGCTGNTTTTTTCCCCCCCCCCCCCCCCCCGGCTTTCTTTCATTCAGGAGAAATGTTGCCAGTGGGCAAACACTAATCCATCCTGACAGCTCTGCCCATCTTGCGCTTTGGTCTGGCATCCAGCAAGCAGCTTGATTAAGGTCCCCGGGGCTTTATTAGTGCAGCTTGTTGCCTGCAAATTAATCAACAGGTTGCATGTGTTTAACTCTTTGCTGGAGCTGGCTGGGAAATGTTCTACATTGCTGTGGGCATTGAATCGAGTCTTTTGAACCGGCTCTTAAATACGGTGTGAAAGAAATAGCCTGAAGTGGCGTTACAGTCTCGATTTCTTGGGGCAGGAGGTGAAGCGATCCCGTGGGCTCTGCAGGTGCTGCTAATCTGCCTTCTGATCTCTAATAGCAATTTTAGACTTTCACTTTATTTCTCTCGGCCATTCACCCACCCCCTGTAAAATACACATTATTCATGCAGAGGACAGCCAGATGAAACCTGTACTTTGCTTAATTGTCCATAAGAAGTCAGATGTCCTCTGGGCCCCTCCAAAGTGGAAGTGCACCCAGGAGTGGGACATCCTTGCTGTTTTGAGGTTTGTTCTGGGGCATGTGCGGAAGTTGCCTGTATGTTGTATTTCGCAGTGTTATCTTTCAGACTTTGGGCTTGTTCTTTAACTGTTTGGCCTCACCATACTAGGATTAGGATAAAAATAACTATGTAGTTGCTGTGGTTTTACACTTGAGCTTTGATAATGAGCAGAAGATTCAGGGAGCACACACTGAGTTTTCAGGTGGCTGTACAGATACCAGAGTGGAGATGACTGATGTATGGGTATAATCGGTTGAATATTCTCTTACTATTTCCAAGATCACAGGATTTCTAGCTTCTTGCTTGCATGTACGTGGGGACACCCAGCTCCTTATCTCCATTTTCCATTTTTATGCATGATGTCGCATCTCCAGTTGCTGGTGGCCCAGTCGATGCATCATATCTGTGTGCGCCATTAGCACTGCGTGTCTCCAATGGACAGGACAGATACCGGCCGCGGTCCCACACGGTGCGAGCCCTGGGGGGCCAGTGGCACTCTGCACATGGAATTACATTTGATCTGATCTGGACTTTACCCCACAACGAACAATGGTGAGAACAGCCTGAGCCACATAGCTCATATTGATTATTTTTAGCAACAATCAAAGATAAAAGAAGAACGTGCCTGTATGGTGGTTGTCTCCTGTCTCAGTGGGAGGGGAGCAGCCGGCAGAGGGAGAGCTGCCCAGGCCCGCCGCTCTGTGTGCGTTCCCCCAGGAAGGATGTATTTTCTGCAGTTTGCTCCAGTTGGAGAAGAGCGGTGTGCGGTGGGGAATTTGCCAACCCTCTGTCTTCAGCAGCTGGCCAACATCTGTCTTCTGGATGATGTAAAAATTCTTACAACTTGATAATAATTTTCATGCCTATTTTAGCAGAAGGTTTTAAACCATCTTAGTCCTTGATTTGACTTTGTTGCATCCAGGTGAGAGCGCTTTTGTCGCTCTCTGTGTGCCAGTGGGGGGGACGAGAGGCACAGAGAGCAGATGTGGACTGCCCCAAGGGTCTGCGGATGGTGGCTATCCCTGTACCTTTGCTGCGAGCTCCTTTCTGACCCCTCCATGAGCTCCTGATGCTCCTGGTGCTGTCTCACAGCTGAGAGCTCTCGCCTGCCCAGGACACAGCCCTTTGCCTGGGGTCACAGATGGTCTGTGCGCTTCCACTGTAGGGCTTTCCCTCCTGCCACCTTCTCTCCTCTTCTCTGACCAACACTGGGCGGCTCTTGCAGGGAGCTGATTGCTCAGTGCAGATGCTGATCCTTCAGCCTTACTTCCACGCTGGCAATGGCAATTCTGTGATAGCCAGAGGTGATAAAGGCAAAGCTGCTTCCTGGGGACAAGCTGGGGAGTTGAAGACTTGTGACTTAGTGCTTTGTGCATTTCTGGCCTCCAGACCCATCCATACCCTGTGATTGCAGCAGGGCTTGTAGCAGCAGTAGAAAACCAAAAAGTTAAACACTTCTGTTTTGTTCCTTTGCCCATGGTCTGGCTCTTCATTGCTTGCAATAACCCATTAAGGTAACCCATGTGGGGTGTGAAGCGCTGTTGATCAAAGAGGCAATGGTTCCTGCCTCAGAGCGATGCAAATGAATTTGCAAAGCCTGGGGACAGGGAGAGTGAGGCTCCAGGTTTGGATCCTCAGCATCTGTGGGTGAAGCAGCTTGTGGGGAGCAAGAGGCAAGCTTGTAGATACCTGCACCATCAGTAAGAGCTCCCTGGCAGGAGGCTGAAACACCTGCAGGTGCCACGTGTCCGAGCAGGAGCTCACCCATGTTGCTGCCTAAGGACCTTTCCAGGTATCGGCAGAAAAGCATGTGGAGAGAAATTGCTTTCTCTGCCATTTAAAATGCCATAACAGTTAACGTGCTCTTATGAGGAGGTTCTTTGTGGCAGATGGAGGGAAAAGTGGCATTTCTGAAGGGAGATTTTAAGCCAAATTACTTCTGGCCACTATGGTCTTGGGGATCTAGAGAGTCTTGGAGAGTATTGAGAGAGCAGGTACCAGCTGAGCTGAAAGAAGTTGCCTGGTGGAGGGGTCTCGTCAGCACAGTTCAGACGATCTTGCTGCGTCTGGCCTTTGCATCAGAGGCACAGCAGCTGATTCCCCAGTCTCCCATCAGTGAAGATTTTCCCTATAGGACAAAGATGAGATTTCACTTCTGTCCATCCCTCAGGATATTCACGTTTCTCTGTTGATGAAGGCACACAGGCTCAGTCTCTTACCTCCATCCCCCTCTGCCAGCAGGGAATAACAAAAAGAAAACCACAAACCTGTAAGCTGTGGTGTTTGGGAGGGGGAAAGGGGGCAATGCATCGGCTCAGTGTTCTGCACTGTGCCAAACCCAGCGCAGCCGGCTGGGGCGCATCCCTGCATCTGAGGTGTGTCACATCCCTACTGTAGTAAGGGCTGGCCTTTGCATGGCAGTGTGACAGCATGGTGGCAGCTGTGACGCATCCATCAGCCGTGCCTGCTGCTGAGCGCTCGTTCCCGTTGCCAGGCAAAGAGGGGTGACCTTTCTGGAGAGGAGGAGGAGATGGTGGGGAGAGCGATGGGTGGGTGGGAGGCAGTGGCAGCCCTGGATGGGGCTCCCTGCGCTGTGCTGTGTGTGGGGGTTCAGGTCAGGGCTGGGGGTTTGAATGCATGGAGCAAAGCCGACACTCCCTCCCCACTTTGCTTGATTCCGTGGGTGCAGAAAGCCCCATCCCTGCCTGCCTACTTGGATCGAGATGAAGCTTTCCCCGGTGGGGCCTGCCATCTCTGTGGGATGCGATGCCCGAATTACAGGAGGAAGTATCAGGATGGTGCTTGGTAAAATGCTATTTATGGGCTGTTGCAGATCTGACTATTGCCTTTGGTGTAGCAAATTTCAGGGCACCTCCACCCTGCTCAGCCTGACGTGAGCCACTGAGCAGCGGTCGCCAGCAGTGGGGGTTTGGGTCTTGTGCCCTGCACTGTGACTTGTGCATAAAATTGTCATATTGGCTTTACTGCGTGGGTTTTCCTGTGATTCTGGGACCTGGACAGTGCTCTGCTCTGTGCCGATTCTGGAGTAAAACCTCGGGTGGCTTCTCTGGAAAAGAAAATCTTTTCCAGGTGTTTGAGGTCAGCATGACTGGGGAAACGATTATGAGCCTCTAAGTCTGGATTGGTACGAATGGCACCATCAACCCACTGAGACAGAGCCCTGTGTGAAGGGGTGAGGTGGAACAGTACCAGACATAACCTGAAATGACTTAACAAGCTGCTGAAGTTTTCAAATGCATGTGTCTCTCTTTTTTTTTTTTTTTTTAAATTTAAATTTCCTCTGACATTTCATAGGCTTCATCACTCAACGTGAAGCCAAGATCCATGTGAGTGTGTGCGGTAGGATTGTTTTTAAATTTTATTTTAAATACAGATGTCTGGAATAACTTTTTTGCACACACTGTAGGAGTGTAAAGGTTTCTAAGCAACATCATTTCATGCTGTTTGCATTAGAGAATGTAAAACAGGGTTCCTTTTTTTAAAAGTCTCTGCAGTGCAGGCATAATTACAGGATCCCATTATGCAGCATTGTGTCTACGGTGAAGCCTGCCCTAATGGAATATTCTGCCTTGTGCTGAAGTCTTACCTGCTTTTTACCAAGACACTTAAGGACTTAATTAGCATCATTATAGACTACCACCCCCTTCCTCAGCCCTGTGCATGAAGGGATAATGATCTGTCCAAGCTAGTACGTTCGCTTCCCATGGTTAACAGCACCACATGGAGGGAGTGTTTCGTAGCTCGCTGCTGCTATCTCAAAGTGAACATGGAGGGAGGGAAATGAAAGCATTTCCTAGGAGCAATAAATATACTCTGTGTTTACTTGGCCTGGACTTAGACATTGAGCTGGGATGGCATTTGTCACTGGGAGATCCCTGTAGAGCTCCCCCACGTAATGCCTCATCATGTGCTGCCCTGGCTACCTTATCTGACTGGCCGTGGCACGGAGCAGTGCCAGGCAGCCTTCATGCTCAGTCCTGCAGGTGTGTGCTGCAGGGCACCCACATGCACTCCGTTCTTTGGAAGAGTCCCCAGGAAACAGTAGGAGCCATGTGGATGCAGCAAGCCCAGGTCTCGCCTTCCCATGACGTCTGTGTGGATGTGGTGCACGTGGGCAGCATCTTCCACTTATCTGCATATACATACGTCCATATGTGCATGTACGTACGTGCACGCAGTTTCTGCCTGCTACCCTTGCTGGATAGTAGGTGTTGGCATTGCACTGAAAGCAGATGTGTTCAATGGGTTGGAGCAACAGGAGGTGGTGGGCTTGAGGGCACACCGCTCCAGTGCCGAGGAAAGCTGGAGAGGATCACGCTGCTGCTACATGACTGCAGCTCCTGTCAGCTGGATGGTCGGTTTTGATCCCTAATGCTTCGATGATAAACAACATTTGCGCTGAGCTGCCCAATGGAGTTTTATAAACATCTGGGGGCTTTTTGCATTTTACGCGATGAAGAGTGTTGGCTTTTGTACCTGAGACAGAGCCAAAGAAGTTTTTATTGCTGGTTAGGTAACTTCTCTGGCACGTTGCCTTAGGAGCTCTAGACATTATTAATGAAGTGTGTGTGCGCTATGATGCATGTGTTGTTTCATGTAACGGCTGTTGCTGCTGCACCCTGTGCGAGGATGTAGCCATAACATTTTCCTACAGGTGTACAACTTTCAGCCCCCTTCATCTCTTGTGTCCATCCTGTGCTGTTCTTTCTGCCCTACCTGTTTCAGGTTAGTGCTCCTCCCACAAGTTTTCTCTGGAATTTTACTAACATCTTGCAGGGAGGAAAATTTATCCATAACCTCTGCTCTTTGTACTTCTTGGTGTTGGTGGGAAGGGGCACTACGAGAGCGGTTAGGGGCTTGGGAGCTGGTCTTGTGGGATGTGGCACTCCTGACCTTGTAGCTCAGCTGCATTCAGAGGAGCTCCTTGAAGGCTTCTGGCCCATCTCTTGTGGCATGTAAAGACAAGAAAGAAGGAGCTATGATGCTGATGGATTTCCTCTGTTTCCCTTGACTCACTCGGAGACCCGAACATCCCCTGCTTGCTGCCTCGCCTCAGCAAAGATGTCTGGCCTGGACTGATGCAAGGAAGTCACCCATGCTGGTGAGCAACCTTTCAAAGCCCAGAGTGGCTCCTGGGTCTCATCATCTCCTTTTCTGCTTTGCTTATCCAGGATGACTCTCCTGCACTGTCCGTTCCTAGTGAGGACTGCTGCAGTGATGCAGTGCCTGTTATTTTTTACAAGAGCCATTTGGCTTCTTCCAGCCTCTGCCCTCAAGAAGCTGCATGTGACCCCTGCTCAGATAGCTGGGGACTCCTCAGGCCTCCCACCCTGCCGCACACAGCAGTGCTTGACATAGCATGTCTGGCACGGGAAGGCGCAGGCGGTCCTGGCCCCCAGCACAAAGCCCATCCAAGCTACAGCTGTCCTTCGTGCTTTCCAGGGAGATAGCTGGAGGTCTTGGGCAGTGCTCGTTCCATTTTGCTTCATAAACACTGCAAATGGTGCCAGATGAGGCTTTATAGGATCACATCCTCTGCCCTATGCTCTGCGTATTTTAAACAAACCTGGGAGGGGGTCTGGGCTGGATCCTTGTTCTTGAAGGAACTGATGCGGGCTTCAGAGTCCTCATCCATCCATCTTCCATATGGAGATAAAAAGTTTTGGCTGAACACTGCTAAATGTGCCGTCATCTATCACAGCGGAGGCGGGATTGTGTCAAGGAAAAATAATCCACCATCAGGCTCAAAAGAAGAAGGAAAAAAAAAAAAAGGAAAGAAATAAGATTTCCAGTGAAATGCATTGCTTTTAAAAATCCAATTCACTCTTTGCCAAGTCATTGTTTGGTTTTAGACTTGTTTCACATGAAAGCAACCTTTAAAGGTTACTTTTATCCCTCTTTAATGAGCTATAGAAATGAGCCTGGTCTGCTACAGGGCAGAGGCCAGGGGATGGGACCGCGTGTGGAGCTGATGCATCCCCTTTGGAGCGGCTGTGTGAGCTGTACCACCAGCTCCCTGGCTGCCAAATTCTGTAGCTAGCAGCTTTCAGCAAAAGAAATGAAAGAGGATCATTGATGTATATGTCTCCACTTGCTGCAGTGGAAATTATATATGCTGCAGTGTTGGGGGGAGAGAGAATATATGTTGCTGTGTATTTTTCTGAAGCATTCTGGATTGTGGGGTTTGCACCCTGGTGGCTGGGTTTTCTGAAACCCCTCCTGTGCTGGGTGCCAAGCTCTTCGGAGATGTGCCCAGTGAGGGCTCTTAGAAACCTGACCCTTGCGGTGAGCATTAACCATCTGCAGACCTGGCCCCCATCCTGCCCATGTGAGCAAGGAGAGACCTGTGCTCCCTCCCCAGGTGAAGCACCAGCTGCTGCAGCCCCGTGCTGCCCCTTCTTTCCTCCGCATTGCCTGGGTCCGTTTAGGTGACCGCGAGGGTGTCTGAGCACCTCTGCAATGATGGACTGTCCCAGCCCTGAGCAGCAGAGCATCTGACTCGTTAAAAGGGCTCTGCTGTAGGGGAGGGTGGGCATGGGGCACAGCTGCTTTGCAGTCCACGGGTGGGCTGTGAGAGGCACAAGGGGGGGCTCCCTCAGCTCCACGCAGCAACATGGCTGCATGAGCTAACGGGCTGAAGGGGGGCTGACAAAGATAGCAGCAGAGTCTCTAAACAAGACTCATAGCCATGTATCTGTGGATTGAGCTCTTCCTCCTCCTGCCTAACCACAGGTAATCCTTTCTGCCCAGGCATCATGCACGAGTGGCTCCAGAGTCCCCCAGCCCAGCCGGGAAATCTCCCAAACTGCGGCGCAGCCCTTCCAGTCCGAGGGCTGCTGCATTTTCTCACTCTGCTTCCAATGGCTGTGCTATTAAAACACTTCTTTCATTTTTCTTCTGATGCATGTCATGTTGTTTGAAGCTTTTAGGGGAGAGCTGGCTGATGCAGAAAGAGCAGCAGCAGGGGGTAAATGAGCGGTGCCATGTACAGAAAACCCAATGCACTTGCGCGTTGGTGTGGATGTAGTGTTCTGGGACATGCAGCTTTGCATGAGCCATGTCTGTACTGGGGTTGAAGACAGCTGCAAGGAGTTTGGTGCTGGATGAAGATGCTGTCTGTACTCTGAGGGGGGTGATTTTCATGTCCCCACTGGTCAGGATGCCAGCAGCAGTTTGCAGTCATCTCAGAGCTCTGCCTCTGGCCCTTGCCACCCTCCAGGCAGGTTGTGCACCACGCCGCCTCCTCACGGAGCTGATGCTGAGGGACTGGGTGGCCGCCCCGAGCCCAGGCAGCAAGTCCATGCAAGGTGGCAGTTCTTGCTAGGTCTCCGGATTTCCAGCCCGTGCTCCCTCTGGGATATTGACACCCACTTGGCATGGCTTGGGAGCGTTTTGAACATGAGCAGGTAGCTGGATGTGCTGCTGCTGCTTGTGATCGCAGTGTTCCTGGGAGCTGAGAGCCTGCTGGGTATTCGGGGAAGCGGAGAGGAGGTCTCCAGCTGCTCAATTCTTGTTCAACAGATGACTGCCCCAAGAGGCTTGATGCGATGAGGCAGCTGTATGTACAGATGTGGTTTCGCCTCTCCTTTTCTGCATGCATGTTGCTGTCCCTTGGCATGCTGTTGGCTTCTTCTGCTTGTATTCAAGTTGTGGGTTTTAAAATCCTTCCCTGTGCTGCTCTTGCAGGAGCTGGAATTGTCTGTGGCTGCATGTGCCCTCTCTGCACCTTCTGGTGCCTCCTGCGTTGGGCAGAAGCAAGGGCTGAAGGGGGTTTTGGTCCCTCTGTGTGTTGGCTGCCCTGCGGTTTTTTGTTTTCTTTTTATTTTTCTCCCACAGCAACTCATGCACTGTGACTGTGGGGTTTCTGCGGGTGAGATTTGGGAAAACTAAGCCTTTCTCACACTCTTGATTGCCTGGCAGGTTACCTCCATGCTTCGTTAAAGGGAGAACATTTTGGACAGCATTTGCTTGGCCAGCAGGTTGCCCCAGGCCAGCAGGGGACATGGGACAAGTGGTGTAATCAGCCAAGTGACAAGAGGGTAACTGCGGGAAGCAGAAACTGTGGTCATGTTGCATGAAACTCCATCCCAGAGCAAGGATGGAAAGGGGAGAAGAAACAGGCTGGCGCCAATATGGGCAGTCAATGGCAGAGCTGCTGTGGCCCATGGGTGGTCTTAGCTTTCCTGTGCATTTCCAGATGTGACCTTGCAAAGTCACAGGCCCCCTGGTCCCATGAGCTGGTGCTGGGACAAGGGCCTTGCCATCAGTAGATCCGCCATGGTTTCTGGTGTTATTTGTTGTCCTTTCCTCAGGTGGATGAGTCTTGGTGGGAAGAGTAAAATGTGGTGCAAGATACTAGAGCCTCTCAGAGGGTTTTTGATGTGGCTGCAGTGCCATAACTGCTGGCCTCAGTGATGCCCTCCTATAGGCATTTTTCCTGAATCCCCTTTCCCAGCAGAAATCCCCTCCGTCCTCCTTATCGGACCCGTTTATATGAGAGGGGATTGAGGACTGTGAGGAGTTTGCTGTATTTGCTGCTGTTGTGCCAAGGCTGACAGGTGCTGCCCCCCGCAGCAGGACCAGCCACCCAGGGATGCTCTGCACGAGCAGGATGTGGTGGCTCAGAGAGGGGCTGTCTACCAGGGAGCCGCCAGCGTAGAAGGCGCTCTGTGGAAAATCCCTATGAACCAGAACTGAGGATGCTGCTGTCTTCTATAGAAGTGTCAGAAGGCCACTGGAGGCAGTGGGCAACGGAGGAGAACAACTTTCCTATGGGAAAGTAAAGACTTGTTCCATTTTTAACCCTTGCTAATTGAGTCCAGGGTGAAATGTGACCCCAGGTTACATAGCTGTAATGCCTTCTCTATGTGCTGGGCTCTGGGTCCTCAGAAGGGGGAAGGAGCAGTAGTTTGCTGATTTTGGCCCAGCTCCATGAAGAAGCAAATTTTTTAGTGGCTGTAAATAAGGAAAATTAAGAGGCAGGAAGCAGACATCTCCTTAACAGACATCGGAGCTGACAGCCCTGTGCAGGGCCTCGGGGACGCCCGCCTGGGCCAGTGTGTGTGGCTCAGGCAGTATAAAGCACGGGAGAGTGGCAGGGGAGTTCAGGGTCTCTGGTGGGGCTGCGAGGCGGGAGCATGTCCGCGTGGGAGCCTCCGTCCTGGGAAACGTGTGAACTGGCCCTGGACTGCCGTGGCAGGAAGGAAGACAGCCCAGATAGGCAATCGTTTTTGGCAGGGGTCTCCTCTCCCCGCTCAGCGCAGGTATAATGAACTTTCCATGCTCAGCACTCTGAGTTCACGGATGGAGTTGTCCCACAGAGGCAGGGAAGTAATGCTAATCCTGCGCAATTAGCGGGAGCTGGGCTGGATGCTGGTGCTGTTACAAACCATCCCTATGAATCCGGGAGCCCCGCGGGCATCCCCAGTGTCTGGGGAAGGGCTGGAAGTCACACCCAGCACGGGCACCTCGTAGCAGCAGCCTGCATGGGAGACGTTATCCTGGGCAACTGGGATCTCCTCCTGCTCCCTCTTGCCTCTTATTTCCAGGAGGCTTTGTAATCTGATGGTTACACTAAGACAACAGTAATAAATAATTTATTTGAGTCTTGTCATTAAAAATAGATGGCTGTAGCCTAAAGGTGACTTGTGGGGTAACTTGTGCCTGCTGTTCTGCTTTGGTATGAAACCTGAAAGTTACTGTTTTTTGTTTGTTTTTTTTTTTTAAGTACTGCTGCTTTTTTTTTCTCTACATTTACTTTTTTTCAACCTTACAGATATTAAATGTGCCATGTCAGGTTGGTTTTGTTGCAGTCTCTTAGGAATAGCTGCCCATTGGGAACTTTCTCTGCCTTGAGGATGTCAACAGATCACTCCTCCATGAGGAAAACAATGGACATGAGTGTAGAATGAGAACTTAGGGAGGAAAAAAAAAAGTGAAGCAGAGAGTTAGCAACAGCCAGCAGTTGCTCTGGACTTGCTTCTTCAAATATCCCTGTACTAAATTCCCTGTTGTCCGCAGAGACTTTGAGAAAAAAGGGCAGGGTAGACAAGACCTGAGTTTTTGGTGTTAAATACTTCCAGACCTCGCCAGGCCATCAGGAGGGACCAGGCCAGCTGCTGGTAAGGCTTCAGATGTTGCCTTTGGGAATGGATCTCCCATGGGAGCCAGCTGGCTGCGAGCTCTCTAAGGTGCCTTCCCCTTCTGTCTGTGTGGGACAACTTTTATGAGCCTTGTCCCCAAAAATGGCATGAGATTCATCTCTGGGGCTACCTGTGAACGTGAGGTGGGGAAGGAGAAATGGCAAGAGGTCAGTGGAAAACCCAAAGGATCCTCAGCTCTGGGCAGGGGTCTCCAGACACAGGACACATAGCAGGTGGGCAAGGACTGGACAAGAAGCATGTGGGTTCGGCTGCCATCCCCGAGTTCTCTGTGGGCAGCTGAGCAGGCTTTTTCTCAGAGGTTTTGTCATCTCTGGAGATCCACACCAGGAAGCTGCAGAGCCTGGATGAGACAGGCTGGCTTCGGTCCCTCCTGGTGGCTCACAGACTTCAGAGCAGCGTGGGCTGTGTGGAGGCACGTCGGCTGCCTCTCAAACTGTGAAGGCTGCTCTGAGATGCAGTGCTTTTGAGCTGCAGATCATCAAAATGACAGTGCCAAGAGGGCTGGAAGGGGATGAGGGGGTGTGTTGCAGCAGGGTGGCTGGAGCGGTGCAGGGGCAGTGCTGGAGATGGAGAAGACAGGCTGGAAGAGAGCGTGGCACATGGTCCAGGGCACAGCCATGACAAAAGTGGGGGTGGTGGTGGGGTGCAATGAGTGGCAGAAGCTCCATCACCTGCGGGCAAGTGCCTGGGAAGCATCCCATCACCGCGTGGTGATGCTGCCAGCATAGGTCATGTCGCAGTGTGCAGAGGTTCCCCAAAAATGGGGAGCTGTCCCTTTTGTTCTTGAAGACAAAGGATCTCACTCTGGATCTCTTCCAGAATGTAATGCTTTGGCGTGGAACAAGAAATTATCTGTTAACCCTACTCCCCTCTCAGCCCGGTAAACAGGAGGCGCCGAGCAATCCACTCGCCTCTTCCGCCTCTCGGAAATCCTGAGAAATAAGTGTTTTGCTGCTAGTGCAAAACAATTAGAAATGGGGATTTGTGCTTTCTTGCTGGATGTGTCTTTTCCCACCTCTTTGATTAATCTTGGATGCAGATGCTGGTCAGCTCAGGATTTGCTGCGTGTTGCCAGGACTTGACCGGTGCGTCTTGTAGCAACAAAAGCAGATGAAACATCTGGTCGGGGGGGAACCTGTGGAGCTTCCTGTCAGCTTGGCTGGGAGGGAGGAAGGGACAGGCGGGTGGAGAGGGCACAAACAAGATAGTGTTCAGGGTGGAAAACTATGATCTGGATTCTCCATAACAAACTTGTCTGCTCTCCCAGAGGCTCTCTGAGCCAGCGTGAACGGGATTTTTGCAATGACTGGAAAGTCCAAGCCTCCCAGTCCCTGAGGATGATGAGGGGCAGTTTGTGGAGAGGCACAGGTGGGTGGGAACGTCCTCCCCAAATTCTCTTGGGAGGTGTTGATGAGGACCACTGCTGTTATAGCTGATTGCTGCTGAGCGGGGGAAAAATGGTGATGTCAGATGAAGGCCATCAACCAGGCGGGGGGACGGGGGCGTGTGATACTGTGACACCAAGCCATGTTGAGGATATTAATTCTCAATTAACTGTTATTGCTGAAAAGCTGTATTGTTCCTCAGGGAGGGACGATGATGATCTATGTCATCCTCGTTATTCCAGCTGGCGGTCCCCCGGCAGTCACTGGGAACAGACCCTGCTGGCCCTGTCGCTGGTGGCGATGGCGCAGCATCCACCGGGGGTGGCTCCTGGGTGGCCTCGTGGAGGTGGCAGCCCTGTGCTGACCTCGCCTGATGTGTCAGGCAGGTATGGAACAGCCCGGGCATGTCCGAGCAACCTCTGCTACCAGCCTGTGTGCGGGTTGAGCATGTTTGCTTTGTCTCGTTTTGGGCTGAGAAGAGCATGGTCAGGGTGATGCGAGGTGATGTGGTTTTTCAGGCAGCATCTGGGCATGGGGGAATTGAAAGGGATGCTCTAGCAAATGAGCGAGTGGGATCCCTGGGGGCTAATGAAGCGTTGTGGACACCAGTGGATGTGGTCCGAAGATGGGTCAGCAGGGACAGATATACTGGGGGGGTAACAGGAGCCAGGGAACTGGTCGGATAGTGGTGTGTTCAGGCTTGGGAAAGACTGCTGCAAAAGTGAAGTTCACTTCGTCTAGAAATTTATTTTCAGTCTCTGCCTGATGCAGCCTGTGACCACCCTTAGCTTCAATGGATAGAAAGGGGCGGTTTCTGTAGGACCCTTCTCCTCTCTTCCCAGCAAGGAGCGTGGCTGGTGTTGCAGAGTGGTTGCAATATTAGACCGTCTTCAGAGTTTGACAAGCCATCTTGCAAAATGTGAAATAAGTTGCTATTTACAGAAAGGTTTTGCGGAAAAGGCACTTAGAGAAAGAGGTCTGGTTTCCAGAGCAGTCAGCTTTGAGTGGACAGCACGTACATCTTCATGCGCAAGGGTGGCAAAGTTAAGCTTTTCTCTGTAGACATCAAAGGTAAACATCATTTTAGGACAGGAAAAAACCAAAACAAAATAGGGAGGTAAGGCCGTTGCCCGTGACTGGAAGCAAATCAACGTGGAACTATAAAAAGGGCAACCGGTTCCTGGCAGGCAGCTTCACGCGCGGGTCCCTCGAGTGTCCTGCCTGCCCCAGGCTGAGCTGCCGGTGTCTGGGGAGGGGATGAAAGAGCAGCGAAGAGTCAACTGCTGAAAATTTCCTTCCTGATGCTGGGAAGGACGATCGGTTCTTCCTCAGGGTGAATCACTCTCCGGCGCTAAGCAGCTAATCCTGCCGACTGTGGCTGTCCCCTGATAAGCTATCCAGCCAGCTCTGATTAGTTTCTAGCAACTTCATTAGAAAAAATAACGTTAGAAGCAATTGGAAGTCAATTACATTTTATGCAACTAATGTTGTTAATTATTGTTACTTTCGGTAGTTTGCCTAATCCACCAAGATTCTCCCATTAATAGACGTTACTAATTTGTACCTACGGTGCGGTGACTTCCACCAGTGGATTTCAGAGCATTTCCCCAAACTGTCCTCTATTTTGTATTTATTGTAGATTAACATTTTATTTAAAGTTAATTACCTTGAGCTGTAAATTTCCATGGTGTCCTATAAACATCAAGCAAGCTTTGCAGTCTGGGTTATTTTTACAATGTGTCAGGCAAAGAAACACAGGATAACAGTTTGGGAATGCTGGAAGAAATATGATTGAAAATAAAAACTGGCAGATAAGTGAGTTGGAATAGTGTACCCCTCTCCGTGCAGGAGGTAAGTATTGCACTGGGTATGGATGGAGAAAAGAGGGTCAGAGAAAACTTAAATTACGTGCCCACAGACACAGAGTGACTTCCCCAACTATGCGCAGGGGTCTCTGATTCTTCTCTCTGCTCTGGTGTAAGATGGAGCCAGAGCTCAGGAGCTGGTGATTTAGCACAAAGAGTTTAGGGACCATTAAGACTGCAGGCTGGATGTCGAAGAAAATCCTTTGATCAAAGCTTTTGTCATGATTCCTTTTTTTTTTTCCCCCCTTTTCTCCTGTCTTTTTTCCTTCATCAGCAACTGCACCAGGGCAATCCAAGAGATCCCCTTGTGCTATGCCGGGCGCGGATCCGCTTGTGAGCACTGGTTGTCAGGGCTCGGAGCGGAGCAGCTGGGCTCCCTGGAGCTGCTGGCTGGCAAACGGGCCGTGGTGTTGTGCGGGTGCTAGAGGTGCCCCTTGCAACACTCGGCGCTGCTGGGTGGGATGGTTTGAACGCAGCCCGCAAAGAGCCTTAAAAATGGATCGAGGGCTCCAGGCAATCCCTGCAACTTCAACATGTGTTGAGGCAAACTGTATGCATAATTCAGCATGTTTAGTTGTGTTAACAAAACTCCTTGCCAGCAAGCGGAGTGTTTGTTTGGACATGGCATTGTAATCCCTGTATATCTGTGCGAGGATTATTTTAATTCTGAAAAAAATAACAAACCACAAAACTATGGAATTTATCATATAGAAGCAGCAGTAGGAGGTCAGGGGTTGTCTGAGCACAGCATCGGGGGCTCTGTTTGTTGTGTTTGGCTTTGAGAGAGATTCCCAGTGTGATTTTGGGGGCAGCAACTGATCCCTGTCTGTTTTAGCTGCCTCCTTTGATGGAGTAACCATACGTGTCTGTGCTGCCAGGTAGATTGCTCAGTGGGCCCAGTGCAGGATCGCACTGGGGGGTTGCCAATGGTAGGGATGGCACGAAAGGTCCCACCTTGTCCAAAATGCTTCTGGGCACTGGATGGTCAGTAATTTGTTGTGGTGTTTTTTTTTTTTTTTTTTTTTTTTAAGCACAGTTCTATCATTGGGCATTTTGTTAATACAGGCACTGCTTAGTTTTGTGCAGTTGAATTAGCTCTGTACAGCTGAGAGCAGACTTACTGCGTTCTTTGCATTGGCACTGATGGCTGCGTGTCTTTGGTCAGGTCACTCAGCTTCCTGCTGTGCTGCAGTTCTCCACCTCAAATTGGCACAAAGTTAATTTATTTCTCAGTTTTAATTTTGAGTGCAACTTTACTGGAAATGTTAATTTGCAGTGAGTACTTCATAGAGTATTATTTAGGAAAATACTTTCATGTTTTCCATATGGTTATCAGATAATGACTGTAAAAAACCCAGCTCTCTACTGGATCTAAACTAACAAAGGCTGTAACAACGGTGAGTGAGAATAAAAGTAATGTGCAGTCGGTTAATGTTCCATGGGATTATTTATGGGTAGCTTTCTGACTCTTATGAGAAGTATCATAAACTTTGTGATTAGTTACTGGGAGAAAGCAACTGTTGGGACACGTTAACATCGCAGTTTCTCTGCCTGAGGGGCTGTGCCCTGCAGCCCCCCCGGCTCTGCTTGCGGGGCTGGGCATCAGTGTCACTAAAGTTGCGCTTGCAAAGTAACAAAGAAAAATCCCTTTTTATTTATTTATGTCTTATTTTTCTTAACGCCCTCCTGTTGAGGATGGGAAGCTGATGGGAAGCTTTTGCAGTGGCCTTTGGGGATTGTGTCTGGCACTGCAGGGAGCAGAGTACAACGCATAGGCACTGAGCAAACACCTGGGCAGCTTTTCAGGCAGGGATGTTGACACCTGATCAGCACTTCAGACACATCCCTTGTGCTGTCCTTGCAGTTGTCCACTGCTTTGGAAAGCTGTACACCTAGTGCATTGCTTGGGGGTCTCCCTTGCATTTACTTGCCAGCCCTTTTGCAGTGGCAGAGGAAGGATGCTTGCCCCATTACGGGACTGTCCCTTCTCTGCCTCCTGCTTCCAGTGTGAACTTAGATGGATCACTTATTCCTGCTCTGCTTTGGTTTTCCATCTCAAAAATGGGAATAAAGCAGTTGCCAGCTTTACACACTTAAATTCAGAGATCAGCCCCATAGACATGTCTTAGACAAGGAGAAGGTGTGGATGAAATGAAGTCTCTCCTGGTTTACCCTTCATCCAAGTGGCTCCTTGTGAGTGGCCTGTCCAGAGCATGAAGCTGATGTGACAAGGTTTTTGGGAGGTGGTGTAGTGACAGCAAGGTGGGATGAGTGTTACAAACTGCTTCGAGTGGCTGGTTATTTTGGAGAGGGCAGCCCAACAGGATGCCTCCTGGCCATGTTCTCACCACAGCCCCGTACACTGGTGACCAGCATGGGAACACAGGGCAACTCAGCCTTGCCTTTTTTCTTAAGAAGAAAACATTTGCTGGAAAGTGTTGTGTTGGGTGCAGATGTTTTGTGTCTCGCATCCATCAAGGTCAGTTGGAGTTCTGCCAACATGAGTGACGTGTGTGTAGAAGAGGCCAAAATCCTCCCACAGACGAGTGCTGTGGGACTTGTCCATGTACTCTGAAAGACGGTAGCTTGGCTCTTATGGCATCACAGCACAAATAGGGCCCGAGGCTGAACTGGTGACATTGGTGCAAATTCAGGGTAAGAAGGTCTTATGTAGCACCACTGGTCCCCATGCCAGGCTGGCCCGGTCTCCGTGGAAAGTTGGAGATGACTCATTTCCCATGTAAATTCGTGAGCTCCTTATCTTTCCTCCCTTTGGGCATCTTGCTGCTAGCACTGGTCTTCCGACCCGCCTGCATGATGCTCTTTGCTCACTAGCTCTATTTATAGGGAATTTAATAAGATATCAATTAAAGAAATGAAAACAAACTGAAGACGTCTGTCAGTGGAAAATCGGGAGTGAGGCAAGGTTATTGGTAGCGGTTGTTTAAAATCTTGTCAGCTCTTTTTATAGATGGTCCCTGTTGCTGTGGGACAGCTGAGCTGGACCCGTCTGCCGCAGCAGCTGGTGGCAGCCCCTGCGTGGGACCCTGCCCCTCTGCTGGGACCATCATCTTGGGCGGCTCCTGCCTCCCCTGCTTGTTATAAAGGGGAGAGATGCTGATGAGAGTGGACTTGAGGGAGTCCCTCTTCATAAAGAACACGCTGGACAGAGACTGCTAATTAGCTCTTGTGGTTTAGTGTTTTCCTGTTTGCATCCAGTGTGTTTGGGGGATATGGTATTTATGGTCCTATGGGGAGGATGTGAGCTGGCATGGAGAGAGGAGATTTCTGTTCCTTCAGAGCTTTATGACCCTCTTTCCTCTTGAAAACTCCAGCTGTGGGGAGACCAGGAAATTGGAGATTTGTTTCTGACTGAGTGAATTAGTGTCTGTCTCTCTAAAATCTGTTTCTCTATAAGTTTTGCTGCACCCTAAGTATTGTTTTGGCTTGCTGCCTTGCACCTCTGCAATGTCAGCACTGGGAGAGCCTCCCACTGCAGTAAGAGGCCATCCCAAACAGTTGGCAGCCTCCGAGTCTGGGGTCTCTGGTGTATTTAGCTGTCCCGTGGTTTCAAGAGGGTGGTGGTGAACATGCAGAAATCCTCCAGTCAGGGTCCTTCCAGGCTAGGATCTCCTCTCCTCACCCCACGGGCACCAGGGTCAGTGTGCCAAGCACCGAGGGTGCGCCAGCACTGCCCGTGTGCTCCCAGCATCCCTGTGCCCATCTTCCAAAGTTACCTGGAAGCAAATTATTTCTATTTAAAAGTTTGAGCTGCTTCTGCTCTGTATTCCCAACCTGGTGATGTTATCCCTTGCCTGGTGTCATCCCTGGGGAGATTGTGATGTACAAAGTGAGGACTTAATTGTCTTTGCCTAGATGAAGTCTTAGCCCCACTTGTCCATACTGTTATTTTCATCTCTTTCGGATCTTTTCTGCTCCTGCTGCTCTGTTCATCAGCTCCTGCTGTGGCCACCTCTGCTCCAGCTGCCTCTTATTTGTCAGGTACTTCCTCTCTCCTCCACTTCACCCCCAAAAAAGTTACCACACAGAGCAAACCATCTCCTCCAGCCTTATTAAAAACACAGGATATGTATGTGCATGGCTCCTGGGCTCCATTTGATATTGTTTGATCAATTGAGAGCAAGAGGAAGGAAAGTGCTGAGTCGAGGGAATTCAATAAGTGCTGTTGAAAAAAGATGTGTCCAAAAACACAATCATGATCTCATGCAACATAGACATTGTCATCTGGGAACTACGAAGGGCTGAGTCTTTGTGTCTGGACAAACAAAGGAACAGAAATAGCAACCCAGAAATATTAGTTCATTGTCAAAATGATCCTCACTCCCTGGCCATATGATTTATATGGAGCAGAAACCAGGGCAGCTCTGCTTTGCTGCTTTATGTGAGCGAAGAAGAGTGAAAGACCAGTGAAAATCCCTGTGGGGTTAAGCCTAAACTAGGCTTAGCTCTGGATGCTTCTGTAGCATCAGAGAAAAAGCACTGCTGTGGTCTCTAAGTCACCGGAGTGACTTCTTAACGCCTGCGTTAGAAAATCAGCCTTCAAGTCATGCTGTGGCTGAAATGCATCTGGTGCCACTGCCACTTCTAATTTAGGAATGTCACTTGGAGGTTATCAAATAAGCAATACTTTGATCCTGCCTTGGCATTTGCACACCCAGCAGCATCCTCAGGGCTCGCTCTGGGTGTCCTTCTTGCCAGCTGTCTCCCATTACCATTTCTGTCCAGGAAAACCAGCCCAAGACCATCCACGGAAAAAGAGCTGTGAAGGAGAACCAGGACAAACTGGGTTCACAAAAGGCCCTCGGGGAAAGGGAGCTGGGGGGAAGGAGGGAGTGTTTCAGAGTTTGGTCTCAGTCTGGTTTATTTTCTATTTAGACTGTCCCAATCTCTCCCAATCCCTGTACAACCTCCAGTATGCTGCTATCCAGTAACCACCTTGGACCAGCCCTGTAATGGGCCCTGGGAGGCCATGGACAGCAAGGGTGAGGAGCTGTTAAAAATGTGTTTTGAGGGACAAGAGGTAGAACTGGCACTATGCTTGTGGGTAATCATGAGACCCTGCTCCATTGAACCATTTTCCTTTTGTCTTGCTATTTTCTGTGGAACATCATCTTTTTTTCTCAGGATCCCTTTTTTTTTTTTGGATGCCTGTGTCTGTGCAGATCAAACAACATACTTCCATCATTACAAGTCAGTGAGTCACAAAAGCCATAATGACTCTATCTTAAAAATAACCCCAAAGCCCTAGTGCAATTGCTGTGCGGGCTGGGATGTGTTCTTGCGTTCCCCAGGGAAAGACAGAGCCAGACTGAGGAAGAGACCCAGGGAGAGACAGTCATGTTCATGAATAGGCTTTGATGACTTTTTGTATCTGCTTTTTGTCCCCTTTGCAGCTCAGCTTTATGCTCTGATGTGAGCTCTGTGAAATGGATGTTTCCTTTCAACCCTCCTCCACCTCCATTCCTTTTGCCTTTGTCTCCTCTTCTTCCCCTACCTCCTTTTTTGGGAGGGGGGAAGTTTAGAAAGGTCTCATCCATTAATAAAACTGTGCCTGCCCCAGCTGCTTTAGCATTAATATGAAATAATGTTTCAAATGCTCAGCTCTTCTCTCTCCTCGGCAATGGGAGGGAGTGGAAGTGGAGAGGCAGGGTTATTTTCTGATGATGCTCTACTGACAATGAGTTTTGCATCAAGCTTGAACCTGGTCCGCTGATAAATGTGCAAACTCCCAGCTTTGAGTACTTGGGGAAATGGAGTGCTGCCCTGCAGGACATCGTATTCCCTGGCCCAGTGTGGGGACATCCGAGTCTCTGCCTTCGAGTTCAGTGGAGGAGGCGCAGAGCATGCTGAGCAGCTGGGGCGCTTGCCCCACCTGCAGGGCTGGTGCAATTGAAGGGTGCTCTGGACAGTAACAGAAACGCAGACCCTGGTGCAGCTCGGTCTTGGGGTGACTCCCTTAACCTCTTGTGACATTGATCTCCCCATTTGTAAAATGGGGGATAATGCCTCTCCCTTCCTAAAAATTGCTCGGTTGTTTAGTTCTTTTGGATGTCTGGACACATGGCACCTTTAGGTCTGCTAACTAAAAGAGACTTCAGCGCAGCAGGAATAGTTTTTGCATAAGTGTCTTTTCCTAAGGCAGGACAGTAAAGCACATGCCTGTTTATCCCCAGACTGGGAATGGGTAACGGTGGTGCAGGAGAGAGAGGCAGCCCCTGTCCATGGGTGGGGGTGAGCAGTGGTCAGACCTGCGCCGAGTGCCTCTGTTGTTGGTGTGCCACGTGCTCTTTCATTTAGAGCCTGCTCCTGTCAGAGCTGATAGGGGTTTGTCATCGATTAAATGGGGAGCTGGAGCACCCAGCTGAGCACCTGTGCCCCATTTTTCCTACCTGTAAAATAGCTGCAATACAACTTCTTTTGAGACCTAATCCATCAATTATATCCATGACTTGTTTTGAGCTGCTGATCCATCGTCAATGCCCTTTTGTGACCCTAGGAGTGACCCCACTACGACAAGGACCATGTGGGGTGAAGGGGCACATGCCATCACCTGCATATCTCCAGGGACACACACTGGTGGCCTCAGCTTTATCTTCTTTGTCAGTGTCATCAGACAAGGCTGGTGTGGGAGCGTGGCTATCCCAGAATGATCCAGTCATAATAAGCTTAAATGTGAGACAAGGCTCATTTAGAGATGCAGGAAAATCCAGACACATTTAACGAGACACAGACATAACAGGTCACAAGTAAGGTATTCTTTCATTTTATTTTTTGGTGATAGTTAATATATGAAAAATGGGGAATGGAACTGCCCTTGCTCAGCCTCTTCTTGGTTTTCCTGTTTGTTTCTGCTTTTCAGAAGCAGAAAGTGCAACTCTTCCAGCTGCCTAGATTCAAGTTACCTTCTCTGAATATCTCTGTGTCTTCTGCTGTATTTCCCGCAGCTCTTGACTCCCCAAAACCTCACCACACAGCCATACAACCGGTGGGTGCTTCTTTCCCTCTGATAAGGGATAGGGAAAAGCACTTGTTGGAAACACATGTTGTCTGTAGTTGGAGGGTGTTCATACCCTTGGATGTAGCTACATCTTTGAAGGAAAAATCCCAGACCCTCAGTCCAGAGCACCCTCAAAGACTCTGGAAGATTTGATCTCCTTCCAGAAATCTCAACTCTTTTAATTCAAAAGAAAAAGCTGTCTCCCTGAGCTCAGCCGGTGTATCTGCTCTGACCGTGGGCTTTCCACCAGCTCCTCAAGTATGTTGTGATAGTCACCTGCACTCTGTCTGCTCTCAGCTCTGGGCTTTGGCCCAGGAGAACTATACATCATACTCAGTTGTGTCATGTTGTACTGGCTGCTTTTGGGAAGAATGAAACTGCTGAACTTATTTTGCCTCTGACCTGAGCAGACAGAAACTGAGGTCTCCGGATGGGCAGCCAAAGGGCTGTGCTAAGCACTGGTGCTCCACCTCACTCTGATCTGCCTTTTCAAGGCAAAACCTTAGATCCCCGAGGTGTGAGTTAAACCTTTGCTCCTTGCCCAGATGCTGTACAAGGCAGTGAACTCACCCGGTCTACATCCCAAGCGGAGTTTCTTATCAGCTGCCCACTTCAGCCTGAGGGATTGGTTGATACTGAGCTGGTGCTGGGAATGTGTGGTCGGAAGTCACTAATTGTTTAATGCATGATGTTATCGCTGTTCTAGTAATAGTGGTGATGCAAAATGAAGTGAAAGCTCCAGCTCTTCTTGCTATCGCTTTCCCAGGAACTCCTAACCTCCTCAGTGCTGCGTGGTCCTTTCCATTGCTTCTCGCAGGGAAGCTACTGCACTGAGTCCAGCCTCTTACCTGCGTACATGAGATCTGGACCCTTTCCTTGCCAAGATATTGCTTCCAAGTCTTATCCTTAAGATTTAGAAAAGCAAATTGCCTCTATAAAATATGCACTGAAAAAGAAGAACTGCTCGTCCTCACCAAGAACAATGCCATTTTCCCCCCTCAACAAAATACTCCTTCTACTTGAAAATAAGTAATTGTTGAGAAACTGTGATTCTTAAAGTGGGTCTCTGCAACAACGTGTTTTGTCCAGCTGGGTCACCAGCTAGCAAGGGCTTCAGGCAGTTGTGTTTCTCAAAAATAATTCTCCTAAGGATACAGGAATTGGGCATTTTTCTCTGTTTCTTGCACGCAAGCGTTAGGCATGTGATGTCTCTTAAGATAAGTTTCTCTGAGTAGTTATAAATTATTAGCAGCTGTAGCTAATTAATCTCAAGGGTTTACTGGTAAGATTGTCTAGCACACATAAAATAAAAGTATTCCTACTTGGCCATTTTTTTTACGGTTTACAATCTAGATTTGCTAATTACTTAGTATGTGAATTTGGGCAAGTCATGTACCCCTTGCAACTGAATTTCTTCCAGAGAATGCTAATTCTGGTAGTTCTTACTGGCTTTTGTAGGGTACTTTGAAACTGTATGAGATGAAAAACATAAAAAAGTTACTAGCCAGCTTTGGCATAATTCCATAAGTAGTATATCTACTGATATGGATATTTGCTACAGATAAAAGTATCATTCTGTCTTGGTGGTGATATTATTGGAATGAGGTTTTAATCCATAACTGTGAAGACAGTTGAGACTTTTTCAAAGGAATATATTCTCTTGGATCATTCACTGTGCCTTGGAGCTCTAGATATTGAAAGTCTGGCTGTGACCTGGCTTGTATTTATTTCTTTAACTGGAGGTTGAGTGTTGAGAGGAACCAGAATACTGCTCTCAGACGTGTCTTAGCATCCTAAATCTACCTTGAAAATAAATGGGGTTCAAGTACCTGAATTACTTAAATTATTTTGATTTTTTTTTTTTGGGGGGGGTGTACCATTTTAATTAAGTTGTATTCTGTGTAGTAGCAGGAGAATGTATTGTGATCAGCCTCAGTCAGCCACACTCCCTGTTCTACCTACATACGCTAAATATATAGAGATCATGTCTTTACCAGTGGGTGGCTGGCATTCTGGATAAGGACCTGCCTCTGAGTCAGCTCTAATGGATTTAATTCTCCTGCTCAAGCAATATTGGCTTACAATTCTAAAGTGAAAAGCCCTTCTGGGTTGTGTTGCTCTAGATAAAGTATTACATGCTGTACAAACCCATAGTATGCTTCATAGACTGATTTAAAAACCATGTTACGCTCTCAGCTTTAATGTGCTAAAGAACAGCCAGGACCTTGACAGCTTGCTAAATAGGAGTAGTGATTTGGAACTGTTATTTGCAGAGTGTATGTGTCTGGCTGAACAGCCCAAATTGTAGCCTCTGTGAGAGTAGTTGCAATTAATTACATATTGCTGCGAGATTCTGGCCTGGATTGCTGCCTCAGTCCCATATACGAAACAAGCACAAAACTGACAGGGTGGGATGAAGCAAAACAGAAAATTAAGAGAGGATAAAAAGCCTTGCTGGTGATTAGTTGGGCAAGGTGGAGGGAGAGGGAAGGAAGGGAGGGGAGATGAATATTTGCTAGCGATACCTGGCCTGAGAAAAGGTGTTGGCACCTACTGCAGGGCATGGCTTAGGACGTGACTGCGTGCGGTCATGCCCTGAGACCAGGAGCTGTCAAGCAGGAACCCAGCTCTCGCCTTGGCTGTACAGCTGTGTGAAACAGTGGGATTAGAGCAGAAAGGCACACATATTTTCTCTTTTCCTTACTTTGGTAGATTGATCACATTTTAGCTGTGACATCTCTGTAATTCTCGTTATTGGAATAAGCAATGTAGAGTTTGGCTGTCCTGGATAGTGGTCTGTTGTTGTGGTTTGCTCTAGCACAGGTTTTACAGAGGTGCTGGAGTGCCACACGCATACAGAAGAGCAAAGCCATTTCTTTCAGTTTGAAGTACTACCCCGAGGAGCAAAAGCTCCGAGACTGCAGCCCAAGTAATCTAGTTATTAATTATGATGCTCATTTTTGGGGACATGTAGTCTGTTGCCAATTTGGAGCTGAATGGGCCTGCACAGACTTATTTCCGTAGGATGTTCATTTATCAAAGTACATGACTTGACAAGCAAGCAGTTGCCAATCTGTAGGACTTTCTTGACCCACCGAAATCCATAGCAATACTCCCACCGCCTCTCTGAGCAGAGGCTGTAAAGAAGCAGCAGCAGGACCATCGTTCCTGGAGTAGGATACGAGGCAGACACTCACAATGTTTCTGGAGCATTGCAGCCACCTCTGGATAAGTTTGTTTTGTGGGTGGTGGTGTTTTTTTTTTTTTTTGTTTTGGATGTCTGCCTTATTCACTATGTGCCTGTCGCTTTTTCTTTTCAGTTTCTTTGCATTGCTGCTTATCTGCCTGCTAAGTATGTCCATGTGAATTAGAGAAAAACAGGTTACACTTTTAAGTATCTCAATTAAGATTTTTTTTTTAAAAAACCCCACATTTTCTCAGAATATTCTTCACTGACACGATAGTAACATCTAAACCTGTTCTTAAAAGCTGATGTCTAAACAGTCTTGTTGTGCTCAACAGTTGATATGTAGATCTCTTTCCGAACACTTACGGCCTCAGATAATTAACCTTCACAGCACCACTGAGACCTGTAAAGGTCTTGCTGTGAGCAGCAGCAAGTTAGGTGAACTGCCTCAGGTCAGAGGGAATTGGTGCTGGAGCTGGGATTGGATCCAGTCCTCCTGAGGCAGTATGAAGCCTGGTTCTTGACAAATGTCTCTAAGTACATCTGGAAAGTTGGTTTGTATTTTTAAAAAAAAAAAAGCGCTATTCATAGCACAGCCACTGCAGAAACAGCATCTATTTGTTCAGTGTTAAGAATAAGAAGTTTCTTAAAGGCCTGATGGAAAGGCTGCAGAGGAGAATTCTTCTGGCTGAAACCCTCTAATGGCTATTGCAAACCTTGCTGAGGTGGATACGTATTTGTACTGGGAAATTGAATTAGAGCTTCTTACTTCTAGACAGCTCCCATGAGACTTGGGTAACCTCAACTGAAACTCCGCTGTGTAACTGCACGGCTGCCAGCGTGAAACGCCTCTGCTCTTCCCTGGTCCCAAAGGCCACCAAAAGCACCGCGCTGGCCTCCTGGCTGATACCCTCAACAAAATAACACAGGACATGGGGTGGATGTCTGGCTCAGATTCTGTCAGTGTGAAATTCTGGGGTCCTTACAGCCTTGGGAGGAAAAACACTGCAAGGAGGAAACCTTCATTTCCAAGGTTGCTGTGTCAGATGTTCTCTTGCACTGAAAAACACCTGCATCTCCTGTTCCCTATTAATTATTAGAGATGTTCAGCTGACACAGTATGGGGATGAATTCTCTCCTGTGGTGGTGGTTTAAAGCTGGTTCACTCCAGAACTGCTGCGTGGTTCACAACTCGCTTCTCTATTCCTGCCTACTGATGTGTGCCAAGCCCGTGTTGTCCAGTGAGCGGAGCGTGGTCATGGAGGCTGACAGTGCTTGCCTTATATCCTGGCTTCTGTGTTTTTTTTGTGAATTAGTGGAATTTGCTTGTGGAAAAAAACATGCCTTCATTTCCCCACTCATAAAATGGAAGTTCTGCTTCTCTAAATCTCATAGTACTTGCCAAATGTTTTTAGATAAATAGATGAAAAGGACCTCAGAGGAGGTATCTCAAAGGATATGAATTAGCTATCGGCAGACCTTCAACTGGAGTTAATGAGATGAAGAATTAATAACCCCATGGGGTGGGTCAAGCTACGCTAACTATGTCCCTCCTTGCATAATTGATGATCCCCCCCAGTGCAGAGATCTGCTCGCCAGTGTCCTGGCTTGGGTTATGAATCCTCAGTCACCTGGCGCAGCTGTAATTAATCCCTCCGTGCCCACACGGTAGGCAGGTGCCGTGGCTTTCCATCAGGGATGTGATCCTGTTCTTGCTCCTGGTGTTGGGTTTCCCGGCGGGAGGCTGAGACACAGGCGCAGGAGCGCTGCCTGCTCAGCCCCTGGGAAGGTGTTTCAGTGTCCAACAGCTGAAACTAGAGCCAGGACCTGCTGCCGGGGTCTGAACTGCTCCTTGGAGAGTGGGTCATCTGCTTTTCTCAAGCTTGGTATCAAGAGTGCTGGGCGATTTCTTGGCTTCTGTGATGGCAGCAGCCCTCTGGCAATAAGCAACTGAGGAAGGTATCTGGCATGTACGGCACGATGTCTCTGAGGAACGAGGCAAAGAGAGGGAAGTACGGCAGCTTGCAAGGTAGGAATGCCAAATCTTCCCTAAAACTCCGTAATTAACACATCCAGGTGTTTGGCACAGTGATTATCTGTTGTGTTGGGAATATGTGCAATCCATGTAAAAGAAGGTACAGAACAGTTGGATAACAATTACGAAAAGGTACTTAAAACCCCTGGCATCTTTTCTCATGGTAGCTGTAAGGCCTTGGTGTTCTGGACAAATTTTAGTGACTTTTTTTGTGTCTGGAGAGAAACACTGTAGTTTCTCCTACTTTTACAGCTTTCTCCATTCGCAGTTGGCCTGCGTGCTGCTAAAGCAGCTGATGCCTTCTGCTCCGGTAGCAACTGCCTTGTGCTGGGGGGGGTAAAACAATCCTCCCAGAGCGTTAAAATCTTCCGTGATGAAAGGGGCTAGACAGACTGTACAAGTCACTGTTTACATTCCAGATAGGATGTGCTGCACCCGAAGCTGAGTAATGAATCTGAATTCAATCCCTCCCAGTAGGCTGATGCACCTCAACTGACTGCAGCAGAGCTGCCTGGGTTTACATGAGCTGGCGATGTGGCTCTCTGTCGATTTGGGTTGCTTTATTTCTAGACCTTCCTTTCTAAGTACTGTCAGTCCTTGGGGCAAAAACTGCACTTTCCCCCACTGGCTGGGCTGCCGAGGTTGGAGCACGTGATTTTTGTCTTCTGCTGAAAGCCTGGGCTGCCTTCGCCTTGCTCTCCTCCCCTGGCGCTGCTCGGGGCCCTGGCTGTGTTGCAAGTCGTGGAAAGGTCTAGCTCCAAGCGGGATGCTTTCTGGACCAGGGCCAGCTTCTTAAGCTGAGTCTGCTTCTTAGCAAATGAGGTGGTACTTTGTCAGACTGTG
Source organism: Balaeniceps rex (assembly GCA_013401315.1). Taxonomy (NCBI): domain Eukaryota; kingdom Metazoa; phylum Chordata; class Aves; order Pelecaniformes; family Balaenicipitidae; genus Balaeniceps; species Balaeniceps rex. The sequence goes on along the minus strand of VYZW01016253.1, from coordinate 326,353 downwards.
GCCTCTGGGCCCAGCTACTTGCTCTTCAACTTCTCCAGCATGCTCTGGGGTCCTGCAAGGAAATTGCTGATGCTTAGATCTTGTCTTAGTAAGTACAGCTTAAAAATAAAAAAAAAAGCCCAGTTTTTCTGTGCAATGCGCCAGTTACTCCATGCTTTCTTAGGACCAAGAGAATTTTCCTGTAGTATGTCCTGGTCAGGTCAGATATTTGCATTTCTGAGAGGTTCATGGCCCTCTGGTTTTGCCATGTATCACCCACAACGCATCCAAAGCCTGCAGGCACCCGCTCTACCTGTGTGTCTTCTTGTCGCTTAAGAAGCGGGTACATGCAGTTAGGGGTGCAGCCTCCCCATGCCTGGGGACAGAGCAGGGAGATGAATGCAGGAGGCCACTCGTGTCCTGTTTCTTTGCTCTGTCATCTCCAGGTTCCCTTTACTCCATTTGTGTGTTGTTGACGGCTGTTTGGAGACACTTGGGAATGAATTGATTGTGATCGATTTCAGCAATTTTCATATTCCTCCCTCCTGATAAGCATCCTGCTGCAGAAGAGCCTTATTGGCTTTCAGGTGGTGGACATGGTAAGAAACCTGAAGAGAACGCAGCAGGGACATGGTTCATTGGTTAGGGCACTTAATCTTCATGGTTTGTACTGAGTTTTGTGTTAAGACATAGCATCTGTAAAAGCGACTAACAAGCATTGGTCCAGTGCCTTGTCATGTGCTGTGTAAAAGGAGATAGACCTGTGCGGTTTCTGAAATTCTCTGCCTTCCAGGCCATTAAAATGTGATTCATAAAGCAGTCAAACTTTTTTCCATGTGCACTTCTGCTGTGATGGTGAGCATGTCCTTTCTGGAGCTCTTTTGTGGGCTTCTGTCTGCAGAAGAGCATAAAAGAAATCCTTTTCAAATTTGGGAAAGTGAGCTCTGTTACGAAAGCTCAAATTCTGAAGAAAAAAATGCTGCTTCCCTCAGCTGACTGCTTCCACCAGCCCCTGAATCACCAGCAGAAGTGTGCCCTTCAAGAGTTAACAAACTCTGCACCTGTCTCCATGTGCAGAACTGCGCAGGAACTTCCTACTGACTGCAAGGCTGGTGACCTCCTCCAAAAGCTCTCTTCACCTTGGTTGCTTTCCAGGAGTAGCATAGATACATCCAATCTCTTTGAAAGCAAAAGTCCTTGCTTTCGGAGCACCTGCCCAAGGACGTGTTTTCCAGAATTAATTGTTGCAGCTTTTCTGTAGCTGATGGTGATTTCCACTGTAGCGGCGGGGGGAGAAGGTGCAGAGACCGCAGAGGTGTTGGGCATCGTGTGCCAAAGCCCAGGCTGAGGGCACAGCTCCTTCCACTTCATGAGGGTTTGTGATACGCATGTACACGGAACCAGCGCTTGGGTTTTAGACCGCATGCTCACAAAAGCAGCTCTTCTAGCGATGCAATGATACGCTTGGAGGGAGGCCAGCTGTCTGCATTTCAGAGAGGTTCAAGGCACTCTTCTTGCCGCGCACCTCCCACAGCACGCCCAAAGCCTGCAGGCACCTGCTCCAACCATACGCCTTGTTGTGGGTATGGGCTTAGGTAACAGCACAGCTTCTCTTCCTTTCAGGAAGAAACAGGGAGATGAATACAGGAGGCCGCATGTGTCGAATTTATTCATTCTGTCATCTCCCTGGGTTCTCTTTATTCCCTTCTTGTTTTGTTGAAGGCTGTTTGGAGACACTTGGGAACAAATCGGGAAGAGCACAGTACACACCGTGCACCTGGCGATTAGCTTGGATGCAGGATAAACATAATATCTCCTACTAGATTTATTTTTTTGGTGAATTCGTTGCCTGGTTGCAGCCAGCAGGGGCTGAGACCAGTGAAATGCAACATGCAATGATGTGGGGTAGGCTGTGAATTTAAAAATCTTTGGTTGCCCACCCAGGCATCACATTTTTTTCTTTCTTTTTTTTTTTTTGTTCTTTTCTGTCCCCAGAATAGTAATCAGCTGGAGATCAGAGTTTTCTACCCACTGCTTTTCTCAGAGGAGTTATGTTGGTATAGTGGATGCTGCCTGTGATAACTCCTTCTCCAAAATATGGAGTATTTAAAATAGCCAAATTTGGAGTTTCTTATTCCTTTTGTTTCCCCTCCTAATCTTTATTCAGGAAAAAAGTGAGATGTGGGCGAGTCTTAGAGGGCACTGTCTGGGAACCTCTGCCTCTGAGCTTTCCTCCTGCCCCGAGTCACAGTGAGCCGGAGGAGAAGTGGCAGGAGTTGTGCAGAGCATCGGCCAGTTGGGCCTCAAGTCACACACTTGCCTCAATCATTTCTTATTTCAGGGGCTTGACCTTTCCACCTGGAAGGCGGAGGGTGTTCAGTGTCTGTGTGCCGCGGGCACACGGTGCGCTCTGCTCCTTCTGCACAAGCCAGACCTGCACTGGTAGGCACAGCATCCCTGAGCCAGCCTGCGGCCCTCAGCCAGCAGGATTGCTCAGCAGCCACATTTATTGCCCGAGAACTCAGGTGATTTCGCTCAGTGATGCATGTGGGAATTCCCTCCCCCCTTTTTAAGGTTTTTAGGTTTTTTTGGTTTTTTTTTTTTTTTCCTCCCTTGATTGATAGTTTCTGACATTTTTGAGAGAAGCCAATGTTAGTGCCGTGAAAAGAATTAAACCACCAACCAAAAAGCATGAGAAAAATCTCAAGGAATCAGAGGAGACTTGTTTTCATTTAAGTTAGCAAATTCTGTGAAGAATGAGCAGGAAAACATGATCTTCCTTGTTGTCATTTCTTTATAAGAAACAGCCTGGGCCCCCTGAGCGGGGGCATGCCGTGGGGCATGCATGGGGGATGTGTGCTTTCTGGGGGGGCTCAGCACCAAGGCGCTGAGTTCCCTGGGTCCGAGGCAGATGGGACCCCGGGAGCAGGCTGAGTCTCGCTCTTGTGGGATGCTGGTTCATCCCCTGCCAACGCAGTCTCCTGCAGTCCATGCACCTCTTAATCTTCTATTCCAGAAATCAGGATGGTTTTAGTTGTTTTCCCCCTAATTTTGTTTTAGAAAGAGTGAAATCTCTACTAACCTGCCAACCACAACAAACAGCGGAGTATCCTGTTGCCTCCGAGTCTGCCCCTGTCAGCCCTTCTCTGGTCAGGGCTTATCTCTGAGGCTGGAGCCTGGCCTGAGGTTTGGATAACTTTGCATTTACAATTTAGAATACTATAATAAACAAGCAAATAACAGCCTCTTTCCCAGACACACACATACGTGTGTACACATATACACTCAGAGCAATGCTTAATTCTTGCCGTCTGTGGGCCTGGGGGCTGTTTATATACAGGGCTGTTTATATACAGCATTGCATGTTTATATATGGAGTTCATCTCCTCAAGTGAAGACAGATTAAACAGCGGGGTGAATAGACCAGTTATGTGAACTATGGTATTTCCAACCTAGAAATACTGCCAAGACCAAGCCAGACAAATTGGTAGCACAGCAGTGTTTCTCATTAATGTACATGGAAAGTTGTGCCTTGCTGATAATGCGCAACAGTATCCTGTTGGGAGGTTTGGGAACCCATCTGGGAGCAGCTATCAGAGCTGTATTCCAGGCTGGGCTGAGTCGTCTTGCTTTCCTCTGTGTTTTCTCCTCTGAGGACCTTGCAGGGAAAAAAAAGGTGCAACTCCCCTGCATCGACATCCTGAAGTCTGTGGGAATATTAGTCTGTGAGTGGTATGGTTTGCTGAATAGAAGTAAGATTGTTATAGCCTCCCTTCCCTCCCCGCAGCCGTGCCATGCTGTATGTGGTTTACTGGGTAAGTGGTTGTGGTTCCCCTCTTCCATCCCAGGACAAATTATTTCAAACTTGAAAATAGGATTACCTGCCATAATTGTATGTGGTGGTTTTCTTTGCTGCTGATGCAGATTTGTGGGTTGGCTTCTTTTGTGTTCTGGATGGAGTGCTCTCCTATTCTCCCCCGTCTCTGCACTTCTGACGCTTCACCTTCTCCCAGAGACAGCAGAAGAGAGCGACGGGCTTGTGGTGATGCTGGGCTGACCTGGGATTCCGTTGCTGATTCTGCTGGGAACTTCTGGGGAAACACTGGACAAAAGAAAAGAACCATATCTCTCTTAACCAATTTTTTTCCTATTTTTTTCCAAGATAGGGAGGGGGGAAAAAAGTGCATTCTTGGTCCAAATACTTGTTTATGGCAGACTCTGGAGCAGAGGGTGTGTCTCCAATGTCTGGCACAAAAGCTTAGTCACCATCAACCAAATAACAAGAGAGGCCACTTGGTCTTATTGTTCAGGGACCGGTGTCAGACGGGTATAGAAAAAGCCCAGCAATCCCTGGTGGGCTGGACTGGGAGGTGCCCTTGTGTTTTCCCTTGGAAAGTGCTTTGCGTCTTCAAATTGGCACTTGGACTTCAGACTCGCTCTCCCTTGCTGCTTGTGATGTGCACCTCCAGGATGCCGTGGGTTTTGCCCTTATTTAAAACACAGCTGTAGTTTTTGGCAAGTGTGCTCATGCATCTCCGTGTATTGGAGTTGTGGGGAAAACCCCTGATAAGGCACACAATCGTGCTGCAGCTGGTATGGCGGAGGGGATTTTGTCTGCCGCTGGCCAAACAGCACGGCTCGTTCCAGCAGCGTTTGCATTGGGACCTTCTTGCCTTTCTTTGTGTTGGAGGAGGAAGCTGGCAAAGGGCTCGCATTGTTCAAAGTTGGAGAACAACAGCTCCTGGCTTGCGTGGGACCTGGCTGGGGCTTTTGACTTGCTCCATCACGATGGACTGATAGGAATAGTGCATTAGTCTGTCTTGGAGGATGATTAGAAACCAGCAAACCTTTCCTTTCATGACGCAGGCTGTTTGAGCTATGGGTTAGGCATCTCTGCATCAGATTAGCAACCCTCCTACCTGGCTGAAAGCATCTGCCCACTACCTGCAGAAGTGGCACAATCACAGTGTCTTATGGAGTGATAATACCAAAAGTTTCTGCATATTTTGAGCTATTTTGCATCTCATTAACAGCTTTCTCACTGCCCATTAGTGACTGATCTATTCACAGATTGTCATTAGGATCAATGTGGGTATGCTTCTTGGAGAGCTAAAAAGCTGTAGCTGATATTATTTTCTCCTTCCCCGAGAGCATTTCCTGAGGGGGGTTATGTTGCTTCAGGATATGAATAATATGGGTCAGCCTGTCCCAAAATCGGTCTGAATTCCTTCTAGTAACTGTCATGTCTACAGCTGCCACGTTGCGCCTGACTGCTGAAATGACAGAGAAGAGATATCTGTGATTCATGGAAGGGAATAAGAAAAGCAATTAAAGTTAAGAGCTTGGACTCCGCATAGAGAGACCACAGAAATGCCCAGGAATGAGTAAATATAGGTTTTGACCCTAAAATGAGAGTAATCTGCATGGAAAGACCTTGCCCTACAGGGCAGCTTGGATTCAGAACAGTGTCTGGAGATGGATGAGGTGCCCAATTGCTGCAGATCTTCAATGGTCCCATTTCCACTGCACAGCAATCACTGTCCAATGTCCGTCCATCATTGCTTGTGCAGAATGGCCCAGGATTAGTCCAGGCACCTAGCTGGAGTAAATATGGGGGAATATTTATGTGCCAGTGGCTGATTCTCAGCCATTTGGAGAGCTGCGCCTCACTACCATCTCACTATCCACTCTTTGCTGCTTTTTGTTTTGTTTTGCTTTGCCTTTTTTTTTTTTTTTTTCCTTTTAACAACACATATTCCTCTTATCTCTCCCAAATCCCATTGAGTTACCTCTGGACTCATCAGCAGCTGCCTATGAGTCTCTGCGCCAGTCTTTATGGGTTCCCTGAGGGTTTCTTAGGTGAAGGTACAGTATACAGCACTCTGCTGTAACCTTGCCTGAAAGCTCTGCAAAGCAGGGTCATGGGAAGCTGGGAAGCTACAGGCAGGCTTGGGCAACAGAAGCTCCCTGAAAGGGGGAGGCATGACTTATGTTATATGTAAAAGCTTCATGGTGCTCTATGCAGGCAGAAGAATTGCCTTGCCACTGATGGGTGTCCTGTCCTACAGGGAAGACAGCAGCTGCTTTACTAAGCAAACCCATTAGGGTATAAAAGCATACCATGACCAAAAGCTCTGTTTCTACTGAACTTTATCTGGGTATTTTATGTTCATTGATGTTGAAGTCTGGCTGGGCTAGCAGCTTCCACTCACAAAAATGACCCAGAGTGCTTTCAGTAACATCAGTGCAACAGGAACGTGTTTTTAGGGGTTATGCATCCATGAACGCTGGGCTATGCTGGCTGACAGAGTGAGCGGCGCTGACTGCCCTATGCTTGGAGTGGTTTTGTGAAGCACTCCAACTTGGCAAGAAAGTCCTCTTGGCCGTTTAGTATTTTTTCCTTTAGAGAGCCGCTGTTCTTATCTTGTGAAAATACAGATATTTCTCCATAAAGACAGAATTTCCTTAGTTAAACATCCTGGCTCATCTGCTCCAAGAAACATCCTCCCTTCGTTATTTGGGTTTTTTTGCCAGATTTTTATAATTATTAAATAGAACATGAAACAGTGAAAATAACGCTTTATGAGATTGGTTTGACTTTCTTAAGTCTTAATTCTGTGAAAGCACCTTTCTGACTTGCCATCCTCTGTTAGGAGTTGCATAGCAACTACCTGCCCTCTTAGGTCCTGTCTTGAACCGAGTATTTTTTGTGGAGAAGATGAACTTGACTTAAAAATAGATATTTTGTCCCTATTGAGTCATTTTTCACTGAAAAAAATATGTAGTTGAATTATGACTAAACTTTTCACAAATTTGATCTGACAGTGGACATTTCTTGATAATTCTAAAGTGTTTTGGTTGGGACAGCTGGAATAAAACTAAGGGTTGGACTGAGTTGTGTTCACCTCTCATCCAGAGGTTTGAGGACTTGCCCGTGGCATGGAGGACAATGCATTTTTACAATTTACTCTTTTGCCCAAAGGATGTTCCCTTGCCCCCCAGAGTAAAAGCTGCTTTGACAGGGATCCCATGGGAGTGGATCCCGTGAAGGGTTTCACCTGGTGTGAAACATGTATGTGTTTGTATGGGACCATCTCTCAGGTGAGCTCTTTAACCACTGGGTTGGGAGATAAGAGAAACTTCTCCTCCAGCTGTTCTGGAGGAGTCTGATCCTTTGGAGTCTAATCCTTTGCCAAAGTTCCCCAAGTGTTTTGCTCAGGGACAAACAAAACATTTTATCTGAGACAGATTAACAGTTCATGTTTTTCAGTCCAGCAAGGAGGAGAAAATAAAATACTTTTGGGTCACTCTGAAATTACACTGCTTAAAATTTTTTTCTCTCCGTGGCCCTGTTTGCAGGAGCCAGAGCAAGGCACTACTGATTTGCACAGCCCTATTTTAAAATACACGGACAGAGTAGGAAAGACCAAGGGAAAAGAGGCCTTGTGGTCTTTGAGTGCCTTGTAACTAGAGGATACTTTGGAGTCCTGTTAAACCTCCCTTTGGAGGGCCACTGCCTCCACTTGGCTTAGCCTCCACCCCCCACCTCTCCTACTTTCTGAATATTGAGGGACACCAGTGGAAGGAGGCAGCAGGGGTGGAAGAATTAAGAGGAGGCTGATGAGAATCATTTGGCTAAATGACAGCTAATGTGGGGGAGATGAAAACTTCTCACAGATGCTCATGGCAAAGGCTAGCACCTGATGTGAGTTATACCAGAGCAGTTTTTCTCAACTTTTAAAACAAGCTTGGGTCTTCTGCCTTTGTGTGACCTTCTCAGTTTGCACCTCAGGTCCTCCAGAGTGGGAAAGAAATAGCTGCAGTGATGGGCTGTGGGTGTAAATACTCAGTCCCCTGCTCTGAAGGAGCTGAGTTGTGGCTGACAGTGAAGGCAGTTCGCACATCCCTCATTAGTGTGATCACTTGTAGCTTTCAAGCACAGCTGCTTCTCCTCCCAAACCCGAAGGAGCTGCGGTCCGACCAGCAGCTTGGTCCTATGGTGCTCCCCTCCTGCTGTCCCAGTCCTGCCAGGAGGAGCATGATGCATCTGTGCTTCCATCCTTGCTCTTCTGGATCCATACCTATTGAGGAGAAGAGAATGGGTGTTGAGAACTGCAGTGGGGTAAAATGGGATGAACTTTTCTTGCCACAGGAGATCTGAAGTGCTTGAACTAAGGAAGGTATTGGGTGTCCCCATGCTTTACACACTTATGATGAGACTAGGCAAAGTCCCTAGAGAACAGCCCACTCTTTGTGGAGAAGACACTCCTATCTCCGAGTTGTGTGAGTGGTGATAGGGAGGGGTATCATTCCTGAGTGAGCACTGCATTGCTTCACTCGGCTGTCTCTTCTTGCAAAATGTGACGGGTGGTATTCGCAGAGGCTGTGCAAGACAGAGTTGTTCATCCCATGGTGGCTCCTCTGTGCTGCTTGCGGATAAAGTGGAGGGATGAAGGCTCTGCCTGAGTTCCTCTCACGTTGGTGTGGTTTTTACTCTCTCAAGACAGCTCAGCCATGGCTCTTATTTTTGCCCATAAGCCTCTCTCCATCTCACTTTCTGCAAACCGTATAAATATCCATTCATATCGGGACCTTCACATTGTTTGTGCAAATATGTTTATATCTAGTTATGTCTGTTTTCTCTCGTGGGATTTCTCTGTGAAATCCATTTGGTAAATGACTCTTTCATCCCCTAAGGCCCTGCAAATTTCTTGTGCAACCTCTGTCTTTCTGTTTTGCATTACGCCTTTTTTTTTTTTTTTTAGGCTAAACAGATAACCTTGAGACCCAGTGTGATTTTCTCTCTCTGTTATTCCTTTTACAAGATCACGGGACTCAGTGGTTATGAAGAAAAATAAAAATTCCAAGTATCCCTGAGGAGGGGAAATAAAGGCAGCAGCAGGGATTTGTTAACATTTAGGCAGAATCAGCCAAGAGACTGACGCTGTCCAGATGGAAAGACCCGCTTCCTGGCTGTAAAGATAACTCACTGAATGAAACATTAACTGTGGCTGCATTGGCGATGAGAAACACAACCACTGCCAAGAATTCACCCCAAGCCCAGTGGGAGCTGCCTCTTTTCTTTCCCTTGTGCTAAGGGTTCAAGTTTACTTAGTTGGGAAATATGCCTAGCATTTCCTGGAAAGAAATGGTGGCCTTGTAGGTAAAGCAGTCATGGGGACTCACAAGAGCTGAGGCTAGTTTCTTGCTGTGCAAGAGACTGTGGATGACCATAGGGAAGCAGTTTAGGTCCAGGTTTGCTAAGGTGTAGGTGCTCGGCTCCCTGCTGGAATCGCTGGTACTGGTCCACTAAGTCCTGTATTGCTCCCTGTGATGGGAGCTGCTGGTGGTGCCCAGGATATTGGAGACAATAAGAGTGTGCCATGGAAACCTCTGTGCTAGATGTCTACACAGGGTGCTGGAGCAGCTTTTTGGTATCTCAGCTTGGTGATGCCGAAAAGCACAGCAACATAGGTGTCAGATTTTATAAACCTGTCTCTCTGCAGCAGGTATTTCAGAGCTTCCCTTAGGAGGATGCTGCTTAGCAAAAGGGTGAGGTAGGTGTGAACAAAGAGCAAAGTTTTTTTAAGTTTGGTTGGCGGGGTTATATACAACAGAGCTCTCTGCTTGGTTAACCCTCTCTGAGCTTACTTCACAGTGGGAATAGCTGAACTGGCTGTGCTAGAGCTTCAGCTGCAGCCAGCAGGCAGAGGATCTGATGAGATTATATTTGTCTGTGTAGTTTTCTTTCTCCAAGGTGTTCAATAGCCTTTTGAGCTACAAAATTAACTGAGCAAATTGAATACAAGGCCATAGATCAAGAATTATTGGCTTCTAATTTAACGTGGAGGTGAACACAAGATGTATTGCAGTGTGTATTTAACTCTCCAAATTTAGACCACCTCACTATGACATCCACGGCATATTAATTTGCTTACTCAAAATGACTGAATTCATCACAGTCCTGATGCTTGGTTCCAGCTAGTGGGTATGCCTCAGACTGTAGGTGTTTCACAGCTTTTTCTTTGTTGCCATGGCAGGGATAAATACTTTAATGCACTTGGTTTTGGGTGTTTGAGGTTTTCCTGGATGTCAAATTGAACCTAATGCATAGGACAAATTTAACCTAATGTGTAGGATAAATGTAAGACCTGTTGGTTTTTTGGTTTTGGTGGTTTGTTTGTGTGTTTTTTTTTTTTTTGTTTTTTTTTTTTTTTTGGTTTTTTTTTTTTTTTGGTCAACTTGGGTGCTTTGTTCCACCCGGGAACCTCCCTTTGTTAACTGGCATGGCAGTTGTCTCTGACTGAGTACTAGAAGTTAAATCTTGAAAATATCCTCTATGTGGGATCTATTTTGGTTTGGATTTTTATAGACACTTAAGAATTTTATTTTTTCTCTCTAACAGATCTGGATTCAAATACTTCTTGATCATCTTGGCTTTACAGGCAAAATGATGTAAACAGTGGCACTAAGCATGTAGCTTCTCTGGGAAAACTCAGAGCTTGTGTGAGGGTTTGCAGGGGAATGAGGATGGATATATTCTTTTCTTTAGGATGAGGTTTTTGGGGTAGTTCGCCTGTTTCTGAACGTTACAAAAGCAATACAAAGACAGCCTTCTGATGCCACAAAGTATCTGAGATGGGATTCCCAACCATCCTTCACACCAAAGTGGTGACTGCTCACCATAAAGTGCTTCAGGCAGATGCTCCACACAAGCTTTGGCTTTTCCAGCCTCAGCTGAGGCTGGAGCTGTATCAGAAGACCCGGGCTATCTTCTTCTATCAAGTCCTTTTAAAGCTTCTCCTTGATCTAGATGACTTCTCTCTTTTGGGTCAGGTCACTCAAAATCTTCTGTCACTTTCTCACAAACTGAAAGCAGTCCAGCCATTCTGCTTTCCTATTTATGAATTTTTCTATTGTCCTGTCAAAGCTGGTTAGGATCTGGCATGTCACAAGTTCACTATTGTCTTCTGGCCCCCTCATTAAGGGCATAATTTGTCATGTTGAGATCTGGAACGGGTCCATGTTGCACTTGCTGGTCCTTGGTCACCCTTTGTAGCACACAGGGCAGAGCTGGTACAGTCCCACAGTGGGAAGAGCGGCTTTACTGTGGGCTGGGGATTTTTTGCTACTGAAATATTAGATTTTCTCTCTTGTGTGTTTTTTTTTTTTTTTTTTCCCATCTGACACGCCAGGGAGGTTGTGTAACTCACTCATAAAGTTGATATCACCCAGGAAGAACCTGGACTCCCATCAATTTTGAGATCACAGGGGAAAATAGCATTTGTTTCTTGAAACGGATACTTCTGCCTGACAGAAATAACTGCATGATGTGGGTCAGCGCGACATGACTGGCAGTCCTCCTAGGAAGGAATAAACCAAAAAAATGTTACAAGTCAACACTGAGGTGTTTTGTCCAAGTGTCAGGGAAAAGGAACAGGGAAAAGCGATGGCAGAGAATATTGCAGATCAGAGCTGAAAGAGATGAGAGCTGCTACGGGGATGTGAGTGAGAGGATGGATAGAGGAAGCTGAAGTTTCATGTTGGAGGGGACCTAGCGGGGAGATGGAGGGAGAGGAGTGACATGGTAAAAGCGACAGGCTGAGGACAACACTGCGGTAGTGTTGTGGCTGCACATCAGTGGGGCCAGGGCTCAGTCTGCCCAGGGTGGGAAGAGGGAGGCCGTGGGGATGGACTGCTCCCCAAGTGACAGCACTGCTCTGCTGGGCTTTACAGGAGAGACAGAGACGTACATGACTGATTTACAGTGCAAAAGCTATACAAACTCCAGTGGCATGCAAAACCGAGGCTGCTCTGGGAGGAGAAAATGTCAAACTTGCCAACAGAAGGCCAGTTTGAGAGGGTTTTGCAGGGCCTTTGTGGGGAGTCCCCAGGGCAGGCGGGTGCTAGGACAAGCTGATGGAGCTGCTGAGGTTTAGTACTGGTCATGTGTGAGTTGGGAAGGATGCTCGTTAGCAAAGAGCAGAGCTGTATCTATTAGGTAGGGCTTTGCTGACAGCAGCAATACATTTATTTACTATTTCTACCACTTTAATTTGCTGTGTTACATAGCTGACCTTCCACAAACAATCCATAGGCATCAAGCACCTTACAAAGATCATGTGTATGCCTTCAGGGGAGTTCATGCTTGGCTGCAGCCACAGGAAGGGCTTGTACTCTAGTTTGTTTATTGCTAGATTCCCAGTGGTGCTAGCCCTGGGATTTCAGCATCAGGCTGGGATGCAAAGGTCCCTTCCCTTCCCAGGGCTCCCAGTGCTACCGCCTCTGAGATGCCGTGGTTACTGGGATATCTGGGAATGATCTCTGAGGCTGTGGAGGAGTGCACAGGGGCACACACACCTGTAGGTCGGTGCCCCAAAGCTGTACTCATAGGACTGCCCATAAAATGTTTGTGTTTGCAGTAGGCTTCCTGGGGTTGTGCTGGGTTTCATATTGGCTGGAGAGGAAAGGAGAGGTGGGAGCTGGTCTGCATGGGGCTGCTCTGTGCCAGTGGGTCCATGGATTTTGCTGTGCCTATGGTGTGTGTGAGGGGTGTGAGTGTGCTTGGACACACGCTACAAGAGGAAGGGCAGTGGGCTGAAAAGAGGGAGAAAATTGAGGCTGGGGTGGGGGAGAGAGGGAGAGAGCAGAAGAAGATGAGGAGGAGGTTCTGGCTGTGGTCCAGAGCCAGGGCTGACTACAGCCTGGCCAGCAAACTCGTGCTCTGGGCAGGCTCATGGCTCTATCTGTAGGCAGATCAATCTGCTATCATATCTCTTTGTCCCTTGTCCTTAGCTGCTTCAAACCTTGGCTGCTCCCCTTCCACCACACGCATTCCATGCCATGTGTCCTCATCTCCCCTTGTTCTGCCCCTTCAGCCCACTGAAGGCATGGCACTGGGACTGCTTATGAGTAAGGAAGGACTTGTGAGAGTTTCTTGTGCATATGCCCCTATGGCATTAAGACAAGCTTCCATGAGACAACCTGAAAGCCTTTCACCTGCCACTTAAACAGAGGACCCTTGGCACTTCATGCTTGCTTTCAAACATCTGCTCAGCAAAAGACAGGAAGTGGTTTCTTGACAGGAGGTGAAATGAGGGTGTTTGCTGGAACCTTTGAGCTGAGCAACCCTTGCTGGGGTTTAGAGTGGAGCATGTGGACAGCCCCACTGGCTCCCTGTTGCAGCAGATCCATTTTCCAAGAGTATCCAGCTCAAGCCAAGGGAGTTCCCCCAACTGCCTGGTCTTCACCGACAGTGCTGCACTTGTGGCTTTCGGGGTTGGGTCTAAGCTTGTGCCAGTTGACACCTTTCAGCTCCAAACTGTTACGATTTGCTCCAGATGGTGTGCATGAGCTGCCATGACCCGAGTTAGCCAGTTGCTCAGCTAAAGATCTTGCTCCTGGTGTTTTGTATGCAACCGTTCACAAAGTCTCCTATGGAGTATGAGAGAAGGAGGTGTTGGGCTTCTGTGTACTCCAAAAAGTCTGTGTTCCTGCCCATTTCAGATTTTAATCACTTCGCAAAGAATGTGTCAAGGGCAGAATAAAAAAGAGGTTGTTGCCCCAAAGAGTTTGCAGCTGAAACGGAAGCGTTTAGCTGAAAGGGTGGAGGCTGGAAAGACTAATGGCAAAGTGTCAGTGATCTCAAGTTCAGATTGCGATGCCCTGTTTTTTGTTTAGACTTGGTTTCTCTGCTTTCCCTCGTGTGTTTTCCTGATGCCTTCTGAAGGGGAAAAGGATGTTTGTGAGGAATGTTTGGAGGAAAGAGCTGGGAGAAGTTGGAGGAGCAACGTGCAACACTGGGCAGGGGAATGAGAAACATGGCTCGTATGCAAGGTGCTGAGACCAGGGAAAGAAGCAGAAAGGTGAAGAACACTGTGAGGAAGGGAGTTTGCCTCTGGTGACTCCCTGCCATGGCTGTGCATCTGCAGTGTCCAGCCTCTACGTGCTCTGTGTAATCTCTTCTATTCATCTCCCACCTCCTCCTCCTCATCGCTCTTGGGAAAACCACTAGGTCCCTCTCAACATGAAGCTCCTCTTAGGACCACTTGGTAAACTCTTAAGGTTAGAAGCTGTCGTAGCAGAAAAATAGTCTGTTGGTAAATGCTTGGCTTGCAGTGAACTGTGGGATCCCAACAGCTCAACTGGGCCTGAGAAGGTGACATGGGAGATGGGTGATATACCATATATGCAGAAAGTCAGGATGAGCTGTCAGCAGGGAGGAAGGCATGGGTAATAATTTGTTACTCAAGGATTCAAAAATAAATAGCCTTGCCTTCATGCCTGGATCCGAGGATAGTAAATGCCTTTAGAAACAGTGCACATGCACAAATGCTCTTGGATATTTAAGATCTCCAGGCTTCCCATGCTGCCAAGGAAAATGGATGCATGAAGTACATAAAATTTCTCAGGAAGTAAAGTTAGCCCTTGGGGGCCTTTACCAGCACTGTCCTTTGCAAAGCTAATCATGTACTAGTGGATACATTGGTGCTTTTGCTGGTCTTGGAGAGATTGGCCCTTCCTTGCTGGGTCCTACAGCTTGTGGTTTGCACAGCTTGTGGCTCATGTTGTGCATCCCTCTGTGGAAGCAGCCGGGCAGTCCAGGTTTCACGCAGGCTTGTGCAGGTCCCACAGAAGAGCTCCTTTCAGGGTGTGGGTGATGTGTTGCGCTTTCTCTCATTTTGTTTATGTGCTGATAAGCTCAGTGTAAGCAGCGGATGAAGATGCACAATCTATTTATGGTTTCAACTGAGATCTTCCCATGCCTGAAAGGCAATCCGCCTGACTTAGCATTCCCAAGATGCTGCCAAGCACAGCAAAGCACGGAGGAAGTGCCTCCTGCCTGCATAAACAGAAGGCCGGCAGAAAAGAGAGCCAGGCTCATGCTTTACGAGGCATTTCAGTGCTGAGGATCTAGTTGTGTTTGGCCTAGAAGTAATGCTGCAGTCCCATGAATCAGTTGTTTTCCTCTAGTGAATGCAAGAGTTGGGATTGAAGCAGCTTGCTGCGTGCTTCACGTTGAAGGTGACTGGGGAAAGAGTAGAGGCACTGACCCTTGCGCCCTTCTTCACAGTGTATAAAGGAAGTCCGAAAATGTGCATGTTTTTTAAAGCTTTTCTTCCCTGTTTGCTTTTCCTGAGTAGGGAAGACAAACTGGTATGGTTGTACTCCTGATTCTCTGCACTCTGAGGAGAACGTCAGAAGTGAACCAGAATATTTTCATTGAAAAGGGCAAAGAAAAATATTGAATATGATATCTCTTTAGCCTGACTATCTGTCTTAACTTAAGCAAGTGAGGAAAGCATCCCCTGCGCTCTTCCATCTTCCTTCTGGGTGTGCATGCGTGTGTGTTAAGGGTACTTTCTCCTCCTCATTGCTGAGTCTCCTGTTGTTCATCTCATCCCCATCGATTCTTTCTGGACCTCCAAGAAATTTTCTGGCAACAGCGAGGAGATGAGACACGACAGCCAAAGGAAAGGTCCCCGACATCTCCATCATGCTGATATACCGCACAGGTAACATGGTGTCAGTGGTGTGATCAGGCCTGCAATGTCTCTCCCCTTTGCAGCTTGCATTTCAAGGATGTGAACTCACAGCCACACAGAGTATTTGCAGACGCACAAGTCTTTAAGGGGAAAATGCAGTGGCTGGATTTTTGAAAAGGGCTAGGATTAATCTGACAACCTCTGCAGCTATAGATAGAGAGATGTCTGATAAAGCTGCTTGTTGTGGGGCGTAGGCAGAGGAGAAGGGATTTTCACCCCAAGTGTATCATAGAAGATGCTCTCATGACTTTGTTGAAGGACTCTCTCCCTCCAGTGGGGAGCATGTGTTCATTAGTATATGTAAGTAAGTGAGTATGTGCTGGGCTGTACAGGCACAGCCAGAACTGTGATGAAGACAATTTCTTGCATACTAGGAAGGGATTTCTTGCCTCTATCTCATCTGTGTTAGAACAGACTGGCTCCTCAAGTCCTGTTCATGCTTCACCTTATCTGCATTCAAACAGTGCGTGCACTCCTTTGGCAGCGCGTCTGTTAGGTAGCTGACCTCTTGCGAGGCTTCCTCTCCTGCCATCTAATCCTTGATTTTATATTCTTTCTGGTCATCTTAGCCATCTCTGTCCCCTGCTGTAATTCTTCTCCTTGTTGAAACATCGCAACTCAAGGGCTAAGTTTTTACACACAGTCCTTCATTTCTGTAGGTGCAACCTGTAGAGGACGTGGGTTTTATGCCCATGATGTATATGCACCAACAGTTCAGGCGTCTTGAGGGGGTGTGTGGCCTGCAGTTAGTTAGATTTGAAAAGGACGACAGGATATTTTAAATAGCTTGATATAAAACTGATACCAATCTGTCTCTTTGTGGCAGCAGGCTAAAATAATAACATTTCCAGGCAGATGAGGAAAGCTGCCTGATGTGGAATTCGAATGTGATCATGACTGACATGCATTTTAGGGCTGTTCCAAGGAGAAGACATGTATAAGTAAATCCTCTGGCAGCTGAGCAGCAAAGTGGCTTAGTGCCTGGGTAAAAGATTGCAAGAGGTGAGATCTCAAGAATAATAAAGCACCAGAAAGACTCTGTAGCAAGGAGATGCATCTGTGGAATATGTGTCAGGCTCCAAAAATCAGCCCCTTCCATGTAACTGAGCCCAGTGGTGAGAGTGCTCTGGGCAGTTGGCCCAGTAACTGGAGCATGCCCCAAAACAAGGTGTGCAAACCATCCACGGGACTTTCTGGTGCTGCCAGTGCCCCCCAGGCAGGAGGGACATCATGGCTGTGCAGTATGTTTAGAAGTCACAGCATCCCTGGGAAGGGGGGAGGATGCCCAGGAGGCATGACCTGTTTTGCAAGCATGCTGTGGAGCTTGTGGTCTTCCCTGCTTTTACTCAAAAATTATTCAAAATCTCAGATGGTAACTAGAGAGGCATCCGATTCAAATGGTTGATTGTCTTTTTCTGAACGGCTTTGTTTCCACACTGGTAGTTTTACAGTCAGGCAGAATAAGAATGTAAAGAGGAAATTACTGTCAAACAGACCTTTCTAAAATGCTGTCAGTGAGTGGCAGGAGATGAGCCAAAGAGATCCTGTTCTTGTCAGCCTCATTCAAGTAACGTGCTGTCCTCATTCAAGGAGAGCCCTTGTCTTTTTTAGCTGTGTGTAGGTTGAACCAAATAGTAAGTCATGTAAATGATTGATTTGCTTTACTGCAAATGATTGAAATGTGGCGAAGTGGCAGGAAAAGTAGTGTGCGCTGCTTGAAACGGATGAATAATGAATGGGGAAGTAGTTTGCCTGTGAATTGTAGCCCCTGATTTTCAGCTGAAGTTCCAGGTGCCCATCACGCACTGGCCTGGCTTTGTAACGCGCAGGGAGAGGAGATGAGTGCAGCCATGAAGCCTGCGCCCAGGCAGCATTAGTGATGCACACGTCATGCTGCCGGGCTGATGCATCACCTCTCCTCACTGTACCTTTTGCTGCACACTTGCACATGCACAACTGCAGCAGCTATGGATGTAAGCAGCTTTGCAGCTGGGACCACAGCCTGGATTAAACACCATGGCAGGAGGTTGTCGATTAACAAAGTGTGAGCGAACGAGGTTTCAGTCTTTCATCTTCTCTTACACCAAGTTTTTGGTGTCATTTTCCTGGGGCTGATGGGCTCCCTTTCCTTTTTTCTCCCCCACAAAGGTTGCTCTTGCACCTCTCCGTTTCTTGCTGTCAGTCCAGTATTAGAAACAAAATAACAGTCAGCCTGAATCCTCGGGATGGCGAATGACTGGGCTGCTGGCCTCTCATCCCAGCAGCAGGGACAGGACCACAATGAAGGATGGGATCTCAGCACTGAAGAGCACTGGCCCAGATTCAGATGTCCTAATTTCCACCTTTTGTCTCTGTCTGATGTTTGCTATTGGCAGATGCTGCTGAAAGCTGTGGGTCTTCCCATGGACCACACCAGGCTGGGAAATTAGGCAGAATTTAGGTCAGCTGAACCTGGGCCAAATTGTGTCTAACTATTCATTTGATATGGCTCATCCCTTGGAGGACGCGTCTTCCTGCCCGAGAACGTGGCATCTGCTTCCTGGTGGGGGTACGAGAACAGGCGCTTCTTGGTCAGCAGATTTTCTCCATCTGGATGGAGAAACGGTCTCTGTCCTGGTTTAGCGGACACAAAGGCACAAATTTGGAGCAGCGAGCCAAGAGATGTCCATGGGCACAAAGAGAATTAGGGGAGATGATGTATCAGCAATGATCTCTGCTTATTCCCAAGTGACAGTCTTGGAGTCTTCTCTGTCTTCAACTTTTTCAATGGTAATTATACTGCAGAAAAATAATCCCTAGACATTTCCTCACACTTTCATTTGAGGTATGTAAGATGCTTTGTGAAGATGGGGATCATCATCTCTCTTTGCAGGTGGCAGAACTGAGGCCTTAAACTCTTACATTTCAACCAGGCAACATGGGTGCTGCCACAGACCCCTACCCCCACAGAGATGGTTCTTGTACACTTGTTCAGGTCCATCCACAGCTCACCTTTCTGGGCTGGAAACAGTTAAATTGCAAAGCTTCTGAGGAGAAAAATACATGCCTGAGGTCTGCAAACCTCATTGGAAAAAGTTTGGTTTAATTTTAGCACAGTGTGCTGCAGGCAGGTCCTGAGGTTATGGTCCAGGATTTCCAGGGATTAAGTAAAGTAGGGCACAAATTACCTGGGTCATGGAAGGTCACCTACTGCTATAGACTTGGTTCACAGCCCTCTGTACTCTGCTCCTGTCAGAGCTTGTGTCCTGAAGCTGTGGGAACATAGGACACTCTGCATCAGCCCACCACCCAGCACTGAAACCCATTTCCCCCAAATAGTTTGGAAAAGTAAAAAAAAAATTTACTTTTTTCATTGAGCTTTGCTGAAACAGTGGAGGAGGAGTTTGGGAAGGGCATCCGTTGTGGTGCTGGCTCTTGGTTTGAGCTTGCTGTATCCAACCGTGTCTGCTGAGAAGGCCAAGCTGTTTCAAGAATCATAGAATAGTTTGAGTTGGAAGGGACCTTTAAAGGTCATCTAGTCCAATCCCCCTACAACGAACAGGGACTTTTTCAACTAGACCAGGTTGCTTAGAGCCCCGTCCAGCCTGACCTTGAACACTTCCAGGGATGGGGCATCCACAGCTTCTCTGGGCAACCTGTTCCAGTGTTTCACCACCCTCATCATAAAAAAATTTCTTCCTTATATCTAGTCTGAATCGATCCTCTTTTAGTTTTAAACCATTACCCCTTGTTCTATCACAACAGGCCCTACTAAGAAGCCTGTCCTCATCTTTCTTATAAGCTCCCTTTAAGTATCAAGGACAGTCTGCTGGCTGGCATGGAAAAACAAGTCCATATATATATATATATGTATATATATATATATTCCTCAATCACTGGATGCTTATGTCAACAAAGGGTTCATGAAGCTCTTCTGTTGAATGCAACTGCTTCATGCTGCAGAGTTCATCACCGCTCAGCAGAGAGGAGATGACATCCAGCCCTTCAGGTGGCTGCTCACATGGAAGCAGCTTTGTGTCTAACTCTGGTTCTCAGCAATGACTTCCCTCATCTCAGAGCTCACCTTTGATGGAGGCTTGTTTGTGTACCTCAGCTCTCACCCAGCTTTCAGCCCCTTTAGGAAGGTGCTCTCAAATCACTGTGGCTCAATCGGGTAAATGCATTTTTGTATTCTGCAGAGCCCGGATCTGACATGGGGCTAGAGACTCATGTCGCAGGGTCTTGTCCACGTTGCAGTATGTACCTGTGCTGCTAGCAATATAGCAGCAGCAGGCAGCTCGTGGCATGCTGCCTGCATGAATATTTATTCAGTTTCTTGCCTGGATTTTGGACTGAGCTCCAACCTGCCACAGCTCCACTCTTACCAATACCCTCTCCAGTCAGTATAAAGCTAGCTCAGACATGGCTTCATGAGCTGCAGTCGTGCTGCTGGTTGACTGCTCTGCAGCCATCCCTGCGAGTGTGTGGTGTGCTGGCTTAGAAGGAGTTCCCCGAACACTGAAACAAATGGGGACATCGTTAGCACAGCACAGCAGACAAGGAGGGGATGTTAGACAGGCCAGCTGGAGTGTGTGAAGACAAATGGCATAGATGGGAGGGAAGGGAGGCCTGGAAGGTCTAGACATTTGTCTAGACAGTGTCTGTAACTTTTTTTTTTATTATTCCTTTTTTCTCCCAAAGCCTAGCCCAATATGGGCCCAATGGGACATTACAAATTCAAGTGTGTTCTCTGGGTTCTCAGTGCAGCCTTGGCTCCCACCCTGATCTCACAAGGCGCTCCTGAGGAGAAAGCCTGTAAGGCAGCACTGGGAGACTTCTCCTGCTCCTCCCTTGCCTTTGGTGGGGCTGAAGAGGAGAGGATTTGGGCTGAGTCCTGTTTGGGAAGAAGCTAAAGGTCTGTTACCCCTAAACCCAAGATACACAGTTGCTTGTAGTTCAGCTGTGGAGACAAAGTACTTTCACAGCTTTCGTTTCTCTCCTCCTCCTTGGTTTCTGTCCTTTCTTTGGAGGCTTTCTCTGCCCTCGTGGCTCTGTCCTGCAGGAACATGTCATCTGAATCCAGCCTGTGTCTTTCAGTGGTGGCTCCCGAGTGCTGTCAGGGACCTGGGTGAACAGCCCCCCATGCTCTGGGGCAGAAGGGCAGGGGCTCTGGAGCAGCCCGTTGCAGCCTGGCCCTGGCTGGGACCAGCAGCCCCTCCTGGGGCTGAACCGAGCACCGCGGCCAGGCAGGGCTGCAGCCACCGTAGAGCTGGTACGTCAGAGACAGCAGCCCAGTGGGTAGGGGGACTGTTTGTTTTCAAGACTAAAATAATTATGCGCCTTACATGGGATGTGGAACGTTTTTCACTTCAGCTGCCTCGCAGAGCTGACACTGGGCTGTGTTGACCTGACAGCTGTCAGTCATAGTGGTTTGATGTGCCAATTAGCAAGTTTCATCAAGGGTTTTGAGATTGGTTGTGAGGACTGTGTTGGCAAAAGCAATCCTGTTTAGTTGCCCAAAACTCAACCTCCTCCTGTCCGTGCCAGATTGGAAGGTACTGGGGCAGCACCCCCACTAACAGCCCCAGCAGCCTGAAATACTTGGGTGTATGCTTTTGCTTGGCCCCTCTTCTGCAGCTCAAGAAGCCTGTCTGTGTGTCTCATTTTTTGTCTGTATTGTTTTCTCTTGCTTTTCCACTGTCTTTTGCACTTTCAGGGAACACAATTCAGTGCTTTTCATAAGGGGAAAAAAAAAAAAAAAATCCCATTTCTGAGATGTGATGTTTCTTGACCCCCCAGTAAGCAAAACCTCTCCAGAATTATCCAAAGCCTTGCTGTACTCTTGTCTGGGATGGATTTTAGCTCAACAAGAGAGCATTCCTCATAATTGAATCACTTTAATGCTTAATTAGAAAAATTCTATGTTTCCTTGGGGAAGAGTGAAATGTACTGTAACTGAGGGCAGGCCAGGCACGCTGTGCTTCATCAGCCTGGCACGGCATCCCTGTAGAAATGCAGCACGGGAGAGCAGAGCTCTCCAGAGATGCAGGCTGTTTCTTGCTTTTTTTTGCCCTCTGTTCTCTGGGGCAGGACAGGAGACTGGGGAGCTTATGCTGAATTTGGGTATCTGTGAGGTAGCAGCTGGATTTCAGTCAGATGCCTTGCAGCCCACAGGATCTCCTTCCTTAGTTGTCCTGGTTTGAGCAAGAGGTAGATTTTCATTTTAGAAAATAGCTTTTATTCTGTCAGGCTCATGAGAAAGCTCCTTATGCTAAGTGTGTATAAAATATTTGAGGACTGAATAAAGAACAATAAAAATTAATTTCCTTGGTTAACATACTTGCTGAGCCCTAGAGTAAACAAACTAAATGCTAGTCACTCTGGTACTTTCAGGTCCTTTCCACAGGTAGCAGCTCAGGCCAGCATGTATAATGTCCTTTTTTTTTTTTTTTTTTTTCAAAAACCCCACACATCTTATAGGAATAATCATGCTGCAAACTTGTGCTGATTCATTTTCTTTTTCCTGAGATACTAGCTCTGCTGTAACCTTGTAAGGATCTTCTAAACCCTCCAAAGTGATGTCTTTGAGATTGAAAGTTGGTCTCAGTCTGTTGCTCCCAGCCCCATCGAGTACGTTTGGTATTGCTCTCCTGCATTTCCCCTGGACAGCTTTGGCCATGAGAAATCTCTCTCTTGCCATTTCTATAGCTCAGAGCCAGTCCCAGAAATCCAGCACTTGATCTTTGTCCAGAGTCAGCACCGGGGAAACTTGGCCTCTGCAATACTCCAGTAGCAAGAGCTGGATGTTGGGACAGTTACTGCAGGACCTGAACACACTGGTTGCTAAAACAAACTATTGCTTTTCATCAGATTATGTGGGTAGTGCTCTGTAACGCTCCTCAGCCAGGGTATTTCTTCTTACCTGGAAATCCCAGGCAGCTCAGTGACATACCTATGTCTCAGCTGCCAGGCTGAAAGTGAGATCTATCTTTCTGACCTTAGTCCAGACTAATTCCTATTAAGGACCGGCCACTGGAGTATGCCTTTAAAGCTTAAATCTTTGTCCAAGCCTGAAAATTAAATACTTTTCAAATGGCCTCTACCGCTTAAAAGTTCTGAGTACTTAAAACAATGAAAAAAACCACTGTGACACTAAACCCAAGCATAAACCTGCAGCAAGAGCTGTGGAGTGCTGGTGTAACATCATTGCCACCCTCTGCATCTGCAGCCTCCCCCAGAAGCCCCTACTTGTCCTGGGCTAACAGGGAGAAAATGCAAATTTCTTCTTATGCACAGCCCTTCTAGCCATGGTGACCTGGGGAAATCAAAGAAAGTCAAGGGAAAATACCAGGAGGTCTGGTCTTTCTCCAGTGGTTTCCAACTAGAGAGCTCACAGTGCTTGCCAAACACAGATGAGGTCTGGTTTGCCTCCTGCTATGCTGAGATTGGAGACCAGCAGCCAGAGCCATGATGAGGAATAACATCCAAAGGCAGGGGCTCAAAGGTAGTGATCCCTGTTTTCCAGAGCAGGAGCATCCTGAAATTCTCTGGGTCCTGCTGAAGTTTTCTTTATCATGGGGTTTTACATAACTCGGTGTCAGGTAGATGTCGAAATACATTCAGAAAAGCAGATGTTATCATCCTGGTAGGGAGCCTGGGGGAGGGATGCCAAATCCAGAGGTGGCAGGTGCTGAGGATTTCAAACGGTGATGACAGCAGCTCCTCTGGCTGCCACCAGCTGGGGCATCACAGGTCTCTCTGCTTTTCATTGTCACAGTCTGAAAATAGCTCCCGGATAACACGCTCCCAACACGAAGCAATGCGCGGGGCTGAGTACTGCGAGCCGGTGTCGAGAGCCGTGCGGAAGCCAGTGTAGGAGCAGACCAAACCGCCTATTCTGACTTCATTCCCAGAGTCTAATATTAGCTCACCTGCGGGTATGACAGCCCTCCTGGCAGGCAGCCATAAGGCCTTTTTTCCTTTTTTCCTTTTTTTTTTTTTTTTTTCTTTCTTCTCTTCTGGCTCATACAGTTCCCTTATGGCAGTGACAGCCCAATTATCCGAGCTTTTCCCATCTTTTTCTGCTCCTGTTGACTTGGCTTGTGCTGAAGTGTTCTTGGGGAAAGATCAGTGTGTTTCAGCAGATGGACGAAGGCTGAAGAGCAAATTGTTTTAATCAACCTTCCCTTTTTTGGGGGACACAGAGTACTTACTGAAGTGGTAAAATAGCATCCGTAATTTCACAAGGCAGCAGGCTTGTCTCTAAGGAGCTTCTGTGGTTTTTTGGATGCCGTGGATACGGGCAATTAACTTGCAACACAAACTTGGCCTTTCCCCAAGGGCATTTGTACTTGTTGCCTGTTCCAGAATATGTGGGGGATCCACAGATTGCATAAGCCAGTGGGCAAAAAAGGACCGACTTCTCCAGTCCTTGTGGGCATTGTGCTCCTCTGGATGAGATGCCAGGGACAATCAGGTTGTTTAGTGGTGTTGGGGACCATGAGTGGTGGTCCCATCTTGCTACCTAGCAAGGTGGCCATTTGAATGCACTGAGGTAGATGGTGTGGCAAACATTGTATTCAGCAGGGAAAATGAAGGTGGAAAACTTGCTTCCTGCCCCAGCTGGCTGATGTGGCCATTTCCAGGAGCGGTTCTGTGCTCTTCCAAGCAGGGCTCCACGGTGAGCCTCATTTGGTACGGGCTCAGGAGCGAGCAGAAGTGGGTCTTCTTGAGATGAGAACAAGCAGCGATTGCTTTGCATGGATGTGATCAGAATCTGGCTCACTTGATGGGGGTTTAAAACCTGGTTTAGTTCATGTATTCTTAAACATTGCTAGTAGAGGTATTCCCTTTAGTGGATCCTGCTAAATATGTAAGCTGCTGTATAGTAGGTGATTTTCTCTTTTTTTACTCTGTGGATAGGTGAGGCTCTATGGGCCATGAAAAAAAAAGCCCCTGGCTGGCAGTACGAGGAGGCAGGCAGGCAGCTAGGAGGATGGGAAGCCCAGCGCACAGTTGTCTCTTTAGCAGCTGTGTCCATAAAGGATGTTATTAGACTGCTAAGAGGCAGCCTGGGAACCATCCTATCTGCTCCCAGTCTGAAGGGCAGTCCAGACTCACCTCCTCTTGGAAGTGATAGTGTAATAAAATACTTATGTGATAAATTAAGATATGTCAAGACCCATAGAAAGGGAAAGATTCCATTCCCTTTTTTTGACTTGACCACAGGCAGATGTCCAGTGAACACAGCACACCTCCAAGAAGGGCAGTGCTGCAGATGTCAACCAGTGTCTTGCACCCCCGTGCTTTCGGCTGCCCGAGGTGGCCCAGCCGGGTCCTGCCTGGAGGCCCTGGGACAAGCAGGTGTCATGAAGTGATCAGGATGTTTTGGGGGCATGTGCAGACACCCACTGCTCCTGGTAGTGTTAGCAGAGTCTCAGCAGCATGGTGGGAATTAGCATGTGGGCTAATTCTTGTGGTCCCTGACAGGGATGAAATAATTTTATCAACTCACTTGCCTTTTCTCCTATCCCTTCTTATTGCCACCCTGCTTGTGGGAAGATTCCTTAGGTCAGGAAGCTAAGGCTTGAGGACTCTTACTGGTCATATCCCAGCAGGACTACTCCTACTCCATTCCCATAGCTGGACACTTGAGCTATTTGCCTTGGTTCCTGTGGGTATGCATGCATGGCTAGAAGGGAGGGCTAAAACCCATGAAAAGCTGCTTGCAGTTCAGCGGCAGTATGAATTGTGAAGCCCCAATAGCTTTTCTTTGCATGAAAGAAACTGCATGCAAGGGAAATTGTTAATTATCACTGCACACGTTTTTATTGCTAATGATTTGGGTTGTTCTGAGTGGCAATAGGAACTGTCTGTGGGTGGATAACAGATACTTACGAGATGTTATAATTTGTATTCCTGCTTTTACTTGGCCAAGACTGTCATGGATCTGCTCTGTTTGTTGCTGGCTCCTGTTAACAGTTAAGCAAGGCTGTCGTTTGTGCTGTGCTGGGTTTTGTAGAACAAGAAAGAGAATTTCCGAACTTGCCTAAGGAGTTGGTCACTTGGTGACAGGCATAGGGATTGGCATCGTGGAAGATCTTGGCTCATTTATAGAGCCAAAAAGCTGTATCTGTTTGGCCTTCTGTATATCTGCACTATCAAAGATCTTAGCTGCAGGTCATACTTGATCCCATTGTTCCCCCTCTCCAAGGCAGCACACCTGGGCACTTCAGTGGCATGGGCGTGTTTTCCCCATGGTCCCAGTGCTGGGGAAGATGCTCTGCACCTCTTCTTTCACTCTGCACCCTCCTGTGCCTAGGAGCTGCCTTTACCCCCTCCTGCCACAAATGCCTGCAGCCAATGTGATGGAGAAGCACCCCTCTGAACACAGCCCATCTATAATAGCCATCATTCAGTCCCTATGCTGCTGCCATGGCACGCTGCAGCAAAAAAGACAAGTGGTTCCTCTCTTCTCTCCTGTCTGTTTATAGAATGCATCAAGAGTGAAAGGAGCTGCAAGAACACCCTGAAAATGTCCTATATGGGCTGGGTGTCTGGCCCCACTGTCACTGGGGGCTGCAGCTCACCAGGGCTTTGAGCCCCAGTAAAGGGACATCAACAAAGGAGCCTCATGGGGGAAAAAAAAAGCTTTTCTGCCTGATGGCCTCCCCTTTCGACTTTATTTGTAGGCATGGTTGCTGTGTGTATATGCACTTAAACTGTTGTCAGGGTGTGCTTCTGCATCACTGGGAGGAAAGAAAAAGCAGTGGAGGGGGTGAAATGCAGCCCTCCACCCCAGCTCCATGTTGGGTTGCTACTGTTAAAATATGACTAATGCTAAAAATAATTCTGGTGTTGCTATAGAAACTTGCACTGTTGCTACGTGTGAACCTGGAGAGAATTGTACCCTCCTTGGTACCTTGTTTTTCTCTTCCTCTCAGCCACGCTCACCCCCAAGCAGGACGGGCACAGGCACACCAGACCTTGCCTGCTCCTTTGCACAGCCTTGCTGGGTTGCCACGGCTTTTTTTGTTGTACCAAGGGACAGGAGGTCACTATTTAACCTATCCTCAATCTATCTATCCACTTCTGTTTCTTCCAGCTCCCTCTGAGATAGCCATGGACTCAAGCTATCTGGTTTGTTGAGCTCCTCCTGCGCCTTCCCTTAGGTCTGGTGAGGCTTTGGGCAGTGCACACAGGGAGAGAGAGGAATGGGTCCCCTTCTTGCTTCTCCAGCGCCTTGCTTGGCCCTCCTCCATGCACTGCCAGGTTTTCCTTGCTTTCCATCTGTAGTGGAGGAAGAGAATCTGTTGTAAACTTCCTTTGGGTCTAGAGATGAAAAGGGCTTTTTCATTTGTTAACTTTTTAACGGTGCCCCAATCTGTCATCCCCATCTTCCTGTCCCTCCCAGCTTTGGTAGCTAATTTGCAGGAAGCTGAAGTCTTCCAAGCTTTTTAGAAGAAACAACTAAGGGATCAGTTTACATTTTCCAAGCTGGAATGACAAATGCTGGAAACTTCCATTCAATTTGAAAAAAAAAAGCTGGGATTAACCCAGAGACTGAAAGATCACAGTCCCCAAAGGCCAGTCTGGCTCCTATACAAATTACCCTCCAAGGTAGGGTGAAGTTTTCCCCTCAATCCTGCCACAACTTTTTCTTAGCTTCATTGATCACTGCGGCTGGATATTTAGGAAAGAGTGATGACCTTTTGTCTCTGCTCCAGATTTACAGCTTGTCCCAAACATGAGATGGAGTAGAGCACGGACTGTGCCAGCCCTCATGGTCAAATTGACTGTCACAACAGTATCTCACAGCAGTGACCTGGGAATGATGCAGAGGAAAGCAGAGAGAGAATAATTTTTGTTTCCCAGGGGTGGGGGGGGGTGGGGGAAATCTTCTTTTAAAATCCCTTTCAAGTCTGTCGCTTTGAAAACCTCTTTCTTGCCCTGGGAATTTTAAATGAGTTTTAGGATTTTTTTACCTCAGACCTGAGGGTTTACATCCCTCTAGCACTGATGCAAGTCAGTACCTGGAGGCGATTCACAGCAGGAGAGGGTTGCCAAGTTTGGCAGACTTCTGGAGACCTTCAAGTCCTACCTCTGCTCAAAGCCAGGTCAGCAAGAGCTGTGCTTGTGGGATAAAAGCTGCCCCTGCTTGTGGGATAAAAGCTGCCCTAGCCCAGGGGACAGAGGAACAAGCATGATGAGAAATGGGATCCATGCTACCAGAATGACTTTTCGCACATGGACACATTTAATCAGACCTTTAGATACCTACAGACAGCAGTTGTGACCAGGGGATGGATATACCTTCACACACAAGGTTTCTTACACTGCTGGGCACAGTTTAACATCTTCCGTTTAACAATGCTGCACTGGATTAGACGAAGCACGGAGCCAGTGCACCTTCCTTTGGTTTTGTGAATATTTATCCAAGTCTTTCCATTCTCTGAAACACTGTATTGGTCTTTGCGTTGTATGAGATAGCTCGCTGAGCTGTGGACCGGCAACTGGAGCATTAGCTGGGTGATGGAGGGGAGAGAGCTTCCTCCAGCTCTGGCCAAGGCGAGGAGCCTGCTCTGAAAGCACTTGTGACTTGTTTACATCTCAAGCTCATTTCTCTATAAACAAGGC
Source organism: Balaeniceps rex (assembly GCA_013401315.1). Classification (NCBI taxonomy): domain Eukaryota; kingdom Metazoa; phylum Chordata; class Aves; order Pelecaniformes; family Balaenicipitidae; genus Balaeniceps; species Balaeniceps rex. The sequence continues at coordinate 298,214 of VYZW01016253.1, read as the reverse complement.
TTTTAGGGCCGGTCCACGGGCGTCATACTGGGAAAACCATTTCGGCTATCACCCTTCCGGTGTTGGAGAGACAAAAAGGGCCTGCTTGCTGCCAGGCTGGGGAGGGCTGGTTTTTCTGAATTGTTTTTCTGCAGAGCAGCTCCTCTACCAATACCCAGACTTGCAAGGGTGCCAGAGAAGGGTTAAGAATAGAAAGAGAGATGAGGCAAGCTTCTGGGAACTTCCCCTTCCACCGAGACACAGGAGCATGTGTTATTCTCTGCCCCTTTGGCAAACTCAGACAACATGACTCTCCCCACCTAAGCACGCTTGCCAGCTGGTCGTATTTCTGTCTGTCTGTCAGCATCAAGCTGGTCGAACCTGCCTCACAGCCACTCCACCAAATCCTTCTCCTGGCTTGGTGTCACCTTGTTCCCCACCTTTCAGTAGGGGAGAGGATTGTTCCCTCTGCAGGGAAAGATCCCACGAGCTTGATGTTGCAGTGCAAAAGGCTGCATGGTGAGGAACAGGTTGTGTCCCGTCCCATCTCTGCGTTAGATGGGTTGTACACAGCGCTTTTTTGTTTAAAACTTGGCAACTCAGCATTGCTTGCAATCAGAGGAGCTTTGCTGTTGAACCATCAAATAGTTTGGTTAAATATCAAACTGTGATTCGGCTTGTCCAAACATTGTTGAAGCTGGATGGAGTCTTGTTTAGGATGTGGCTTGATGAACCAGAATCCAAAGATGTAACATGTTTTGTGGTTTTTAATGTGACTATTGAGCTTGATCTTCCTTCTTTTGAAGTCAGTAGAAGTAGGATCCAGCCCTTTTGCCATGCTTAGGGCAAGCAGATTTGGATAAAGCAGGAACCAGACCAGACCTATGAATCAGCCTTGACCTGAATCTCTTGAGAAGTCTGAATCAAAAAAACCCCAAACAAACCAACCAAACAAAAAACCCCAAACCAAACAACTAGGTTGGCTTTTCTTTAAGTTGTTTCCATTTTCATAACCATCTAGAATTTCTGATGTCAAGCTCCTGACACTGTCCTGTGGGAATTCCAGTCCGACTGGAAGTAGAAGCTAAATCGCAAGGAATTTGTTCACAAGACTTACGGCCAGTGGTACGGATGCCAAGGATTTCATCGCAGTAGTATTTGGGTGGGATAGGGTTGTGTTGGAGAAGAAAGGACCAGCATTTCTGAAGGGCAGAGCTGATAAGTAGTACTTACGTGCCTAGCATTTTAAGTATGCATAGTAATTAATACACAAACACAAGCAGGGTAGGGACTGAACAGCCACGCATGAATCTGAACTCCTTTCCTTGGCTGAAGTTAGGATACACAGGTTCTGACTTAGTCTTTTAAGTACATAACTGGGACACTTTCATCTGGATGGAGTATTGGGAACTGGAGTTGTAACTTGAGCTCTCCCTGTTTCTCCTGCTGATTGCTGGAGGAAACCCAAAGGTACAGAGTTGGATTTCCTTCAAAGGACTTTGGACCATTGAACAGTCTGAACATCCTAAATGTAGGATGGAAAACTCCATGAGAACCAGCTGTCTCATGGTATCCCAGTGTTTGGTGTCATTGTCCCATGTAAGTATAAATAAGCCCTTCCAGCAGGCTTGATTCAAGTTCAATTCCAAAAGTGGCCCTAGGCCAGCATTTCTGTTGGGACAATTTCTACTGTATTTCTGGCAAAACTTTCCCAGCTTTAGTACTTACCAGATACCAGTTTCACCGATGAGTAATCCTGGACTCCTCCAATCTGTTGGCCTGCATTACAACGCAGGTAATTAGTTTGGCAAGGAGGACATCGCTAATGTGTCATTCTAGCGCAGAGTTTCAAAGAGGGGAAGGAGTGTTTTGATCTGAAGGAACGGGGCTGGCCTTCCTACAGAACTTCATGTGCTCTCTGTATTTCATGTAGGTAATATACATGTATGCTCTCTTTGCCTCAATTTTCCATTTGTAGTTGGGATGTACTAACACATTGCTTCTATCGCACTTCATCAGTCTTCTTTAATTAGCTGGTAAGATCATCAGCGTAAGAACACTTAGCACATAAGGCAGCTCCAGTACATTTAATGAATAATAACAAATGCAGTTATGCAGTTTCCCTTTTTTTCCTTTTTTTTTTTTTTGCATCCTCTCTTACAAAAGAGTGTGCTGTTAGCTTCTTCAGCAACCTGCCCCACGCAGTGCCCCAGGGTTGGGGGTCCCGAATGGGCTTAGCCACTGCAGCCTGCACTGCAGGCTTTGGGTAGACTCTCTAGCAGTATGGGAGTGCTTGTGTGGGCTAACATCACTTCTCTGTGGGCATGAAAAGGGTGTGTTCTTCTCACTGGGGCATGCATTCAAACGTTGACCTGTGGTGTTTCCAGATTTTATGTGCTATTATCCTGCCTGCGTCCTACTGTATAGAAACAGAGAGGTGCTCGTGTGTACTGTAGGCAGCTCGATGTAATAGTTAGAAGTCAAGGCTGGGATATCTCAGCTGGGTCTCTTGTGTCTCCTGGCATGGGGTTGTTCATTTTGCTTGGGCTGCCCTGTTTCACTGTGTATCAATTATCGCGCAGAGAAAGGGGCTCAGGGATGTTCAGCTTCTCTTGCAGAATGCTTTGAGGTCAACGGAAGAAAGCAGTCATGTCTTAGGAAGTAGTTGCATTAAAGTGGTAATTCTTGGTGTTTAAACAGGATCTGATGACAGATGGGATTAAATGCAAAGCAGCTTGTTACGAGGTTTTAATAACTGTGACAGACCTGGGGAAAGTGGTGTGGGGTGTGTAAGCGATCCAGCGAAGGCAGAAGCACATGATGCTGGATGACAGCTGATAGCATTGCCCAGGAGGAAGATAAGATTATTTTGCAAGAAATTGTGTGAGTGTTTTGGGGAGAAGGGAAGAGGGGGAAAAAAACAAACCAAAACAAACAGAGGAGAACTTGACATAGCCACTGTTCTGTCACCTAACAGAGCTACTCTTGACAGCACATGTTAATGCCAGATAATGTGGCCACTGAATATAGGTGGGAAAATATGTCAGTGTTATTGTCATGCTGGGAACTAAGGGAACAAGAGACTCTCCTTCCTGTTAGACCTGGGGATCGCAGAATTTGCAGGTTGAAAACCGATGAGGCTGTCATCTCCTTCATGTGTCTTCCCTAGTCCTCACTCTTTCTTGTAGCATCTCCTTGGGGGCAAGGAGGGGGTGTTGAAAAAACTGGCTTCATGCTCTGTGGAGAGCTGTGGCAGGGCTGTGCACTTGCAAAGACGCTGCCGTGCAGTACAGAGGCGTGCGGGGATGCACCTGCCTGGTTTTGCTGAGGAAGAGACTCGGGGGGGTGGAGGTGTTGGCTGGCTTGCTTTGGAGGGATCTCCTCTCAGCTCCACAATTTCTGCTGTCAGAGGGAGGAATCACAACAGCTCACACAGGCAATAGGATCTATGAGTGTCTGGAGCAGTTGCACCTGAGTGATAAATGCAGAGAAAGGCAGGCCATACACAAAGCATAGAGATGGGTGAGGAAGAAAAAGAGCCCTCTGTTCATGGTGGAATAGACTTGGGTAGGATAGGGTTGTGTTGGAGAAGAAAGGACCAGCATTTCTGAAGGGCAGAGCTGATAAAGTGAGTCTCAGGTGGTTGCAAGGCTCCTTTCTCTACCCCTCTGCCTACCCTTGCTGTTGACAGTAGCGCTCTGATAAGGCTGCAGAAAGGCACCATTATCTCATTAAATCTCATATCGATGAACTAAATGTCATCAGTAGCCCTTATTTGGACCCAGTGCCATTAATAAGCATGGAAGAACTTGATATAGTCTTCCACTGGCCTTGTGAATAGCACAGTTTTGGCTCCATCATAACAGTTTGGACTTTAAGGAGCTGGGGTTTGCAATGACCAATGAAACAGCAGGGCCATCATTGAAAATGAGTCTGTGACTGGGTGTGTTTTGACCTATTAATGTTTTAGCCTTTTGCATCTGCCTCAGGATGCAGCCTGGCGGCTATGCTGCCCCAGTCCTGAAACATGTCCATGATCTGAGGGACATCCCAAACCCATGTGAGGCAGGGCCGCATCAGCTAGCTTGCAGGGGGCTCACAGGCCCCTATGATAGAGTAGAAGACAGCTGCCTCTGCTTTTAATGTGAAATTGAGTTTCACCTAAGCAGCAGATCCCGTTTTGTACAGTGCGTCCTTTATCTAGGAGCATCCAATATGGATCCCGTGGTTCCCATGAGCTACTCTTCTGTGCCAAGAGAAGAGGCAGCTCTTCAGCTGAGGTCCCAGACGCATTCTGCTTCTTCAGAAAATAGGATTTAGTTAAAATGTTGATCTGGAGCTACCCAAATTTAGCAAGTCTGGAGTCCTGGGTACTGGAGAGCTTCAATGACTGAGCACAGCAGGAAGTGAATTGGCTCTAAGCCTTAAAGGCTGCAGGGATCTGTCCTTATATATAGCCCCTCTCTCTCTCTATATGTGTATATATATATTTTATATGCATATATACTTATATATCTTTTTAGGTCATTTAAGATACTTCCTAGTCTATGGAAATTCCTAAAAAGAAGTTGTACAGCCTTCAGCCTACTGTTAAGGAGCAGATGATCTTCTGGTGTCAGGGTCTTTCTCTTCCCTAGCCAGCTTGCTTTCATCTTCTGTATTTCTTGCGTGGGGAATTTTTTCCCTCTCATGCTATATTCTGCTGAAGACAGCTACACGGAACTGGAGTCTCAGTTGATCTTTTTGCTCATTTCCACCCACAGAAGTCTGTCTTTTTTAACATCCTAAATACATAGGATTAGGTAACAAGATCATGGGTCTTGATTTGAAATTTATCTTTAAAAGATCTTTTTTTCCTCCCTTTCCTTTTCCAGATCTGAACACCATCACAGAGTTAAAGACATGCACCTTCACCCAAAAGACTGAGAGGGTTTCAGAACCTGTGTTTCCTTTGGTCTCTTTTCTGACAGGGAATTTAATCAGGTTTCTTCTTCCCCTCAGACAAAGTCTGGTAATTCAAAGCACTGGAGTGAAGGAGAAAATCTGCCTTTTGCTCTCATTGAAAGCACAGTGAAGCCAGCGTAAAGCCTCACATTAACTTCAAGGGGTGTTAGCTCAGACCTCTGGTCTGCAGCTGTGCAAGTTTTATCCCACTATCAGTCCTGGGCCTCTGAGAGCAACTCTTTCTGCCCAGCTGTGTCAGAGGTAGCTGTCCTTGCTGCTCAGTCCCAAATGCCACTTATCAGCCCAGAACCTCCTTCCCAACAGGCAGGTCTTTACACCCTGCAGCGGCACAGCAGCCAGGGCGGTGGCCGGCACAACCTTAGTCCTTTTCTTTGTGCCATGCTGGAACTCAGGACCATTTGCTGGTCTCCACAGCAATGCTTTCTGAAGTCCTGGCAGGAGATTAGGGATTTCCTTTGATGGATGAAGATCTCTGTTACTAGAAAGCAAGTGAAAATAACACAGAGAATGGTCTGCAATCTGCAAACTGCTCTCTGAATTTAGGTCTGGATTTTTAGACCCCTAACAGAGGGTCTAAAAGGTATGTCAACTTTGCATGGCTGTGTGATTCTGGCAAATGCATGTGTACGTTAAATGCAAGTTAATTGTACTCATGGACCTTGGTGGTTTCATTGCTATTAGTTTGCTTTTGAGAGAGAATAGGGTTGTTTTCCATGTGATTAGTGCTTAAAGGTGATTTGAAGTGAGTTTCCTGACCATAGCTTCTTGTTTGGTGGTTTCCAACCCAAACCTGGCTTGAACCCTTGAAAGCTGCAGTGCAGAATCCAGTATGGAGCAGGCTGAAGTGTAGTGATGCGGGAAAGGTTTCAATAACAGGCTAACGTTGTGAGGTGCATACAGCAAGATACGTATAGGGCCAGAATTTTATGGTGTACCAGGCAGAGATGGGCATAAAAATATCAGGATCACTGAGATCTAGACCCACTCTCAAATAATAGAAAATATCCCTATGCAACAACAGACGAACTAGGGTTGCAACTGGATGTACAGGTGTTTGTAGGGCTAAAATCTGAACATCATTGCTCCAGGTGCTTGGTGGATGGTAATATTGCATCGTGCACCCTACAATTACATAGTTTCAAACAAACCTTTCTGACTGCTTTGCAAAATTGTATAGATCCATGAACTGAACCAGGAATTCTTGTGTTACCATAAAGTGACTAAGGCTTGTGAAAAGAGAAGGTAGGGTCAGCCATTCATGGGGCAGCACAGCCATTCAAACATCCTGTGTGGGGGATGAGTCAGGGATATCGGTAACATCACAAAAAGATTTGTCTTAGTGAAGAAGTCAGGAATGGTCTGAGATCATCTAGCACTAGCTCTCCTTGCCTTGTAAAATCCTATGGTTCATGAGTAGTGTCAGATGTGACTAAGGCAGCAAGGTGATTAGTATCTCTGCCTAGTGTCCCCCAGGTAACCCCATGCTTTTGGAAACTGTCAGCAAAATCTGGCTTAATGAGCACAAAGTCCTTTTGGATGAGGGTGTGGGGGGAAGATTTCTTGCTTTTCCAGATTCTTCATTCTCTGTCACAACAGCTGTGAGCTTTCTTTGCCTTAGTACTTACTGTGCAATCAGACCAAGGAAAGGCCCAGTCTGCTACCCTCCAACATAGCTAGCAGATATCCAACAAATGGGAGGTCATATCCCAGAGGCAGCCAGCTTTGTAAATTAGACCTTCCCTTCCAATCTCACCCTGCAGATTGTGTCTGTGACTGAATCCCACATCCATGAATTAACCTCTAACAGCATCCAGGAAAATAGCAGAAATTTGCTGACATTGGTCCTGCTTTTCATTTTTCCTTCTGTTTTTAAAAAAAAAAAAAAAAAAAAAAAACAAAAAAAAACCAAAACCCAAAACTTCCAGTGATCAGAAGAGCTCTCAGGGTTAATCCTGATGGAATGGGAGCAGGATGTGGGTTCCAACTGGTTTTAGACTCTGTTCTCAGGAACTGTGAGACTTTGGCAATTGAAACTTTGGCCTTTCTATCTTTGTTCCATTAGCATCCTCATTTCCCTAAGACTTTATGTAGAGGAAGATGACGTTTTTAACACTTACGACCACAAGGCAAACAAACTCTAGTAAAGGAGAAGAGCCATACAAGTTGATGACTATTGTCAATATGCCTTGGAGTCATGTGCCTTTTACCTGTCCATCCATATTTCTAGCTAGCAGATAGTGTAGCCAGATGCATAGCATGTGTACGCACCCTGGAGTCAATGGGACAAGTTATTTCACTGAATGTAATAGTGAGTTCTCTTTTGAGGAAGAATATTTTAATGGAGGGGTAGCTCATGTTGGGACAAACCCCAACCAGTTCAGGATCATTCAATATTGCCCACTGAAAAGCTGAAAGGCAATGGCTAATAAAATGCATTTGCGCTTAAGGAAACAGAATTGATGGTTATTCTGCAAAACCTGAATTAAATAAAATAAAGGGCATCCTAGAAAAGAATGTCTGATCTCACCTGGAGAAGGTGGTCTGAAGCCCCAGGGACAGGTATGTCTCATATACAGAGAATGTGAATGCACCTGAGGAAGCTGAGATAAAAGTTAGAAAGGAAAAAGGAAAGTGAAACTGTCTTCTGAAATATATTCCACAAATGAGGATTTTATGGTTTGTAAATCCACACTGTAAATTTACATCTATCTCCAAAGTTGCACAGGTGTGGCTGAGGTCAGATTTTGCCCCAAGAGCAGCATCACAGTTGTGGTAGCTAAAATACCTCTCCTAGGAATGATGCTTAAGGTCATCAGGTAATTACACAGTGGGGTGGTGGTAGCTGCCATCTCCCCTGAGATGGGATGAGGACACTGAACAGTTAAGTAGGTGGCAAAGGTGGGTACATTGGCACTTTCTTCTGAAGCATCTGGGGAAGAAACTGCGTCCCTGTTAAGGAGCTCCTGCTCTCTGTTCCCTTTTCTCAAGCAGTTACAACTCAAACACCATTTGCCGTCCAGTGTGGCTGGCGTGGGGCCGTGCTGCCTCACCTGTACCCACATGCATTGCTGTAGTAAGGGGTAGGTGGGCTCCGTGCAGGAGAGTGAGTGACACCGGACAAGCCTGAATGCAAAATCCACCAGCTGCCCCAGGCATGACTATGGCTGCTGAGAAGCAGGAGCATGAGATAAACACCTCTGACTACCCATAAGCAAAATGTAAGTGAAAAAGAAATTTGGTTTTTGAAGGCATTTATGAAGGAGAGAGATGTTAAGGTAGAAAAGTGTTCTCGTGTGGGTATTTGTGTGAGAGATGGCAGCAACCAGGGAGCGACAATCACTTAGAGCAGAGTAATAAAGAGTCTGGAGGAAACCGCGCATGGAAGATGTAGCAACTGTTAAGAAAATTACTGTAAAAACGACTGCTTTGTTACTCAATAGCTCCCCTCCTTTCTTCTGGGTTGAAACATTGCATGTGCTTACCAAACTAAGAAAAATTGTCAGCTGGATTTCGTATCACCTCGTGCCTTCACAGCTAAGTCCCAATCACTGACTCTATTCCAGGGGATGAACCAAGATGCGGGAAAAATACGACTGGGTGATTTCAGCAGTTTATAGGATCTGTAATTAGAAAAGGCAAGGAGAGCATCCTGGCCTGGTGTGCTCTCTCCTGACCATCACAGCAGTCCAAAAAGGTGTCGCTGGGACCCCGCAGGATTCATGCTCTCCTCTCTGAGCAGAACAGAGCATGTCTTGCTAATTAAGAAGTCATGTTTCCAGGGTGTCATTACTGTTGATGGGAAGTATTGATACTGCTCTTGGAAAAGGAGATGAACAAGGCAGAGCTGTTTTGGCACGTGGTCCCTAAGAAAGAGAGGAAGTTGCACAAGCTGATATTTTTCAAGTGGAAAGGGAAGAAATCAATGGGGAAAAGAGTAATTGTTCCTAGTTCAGAAGAGCACGTTCCAGACGGTGGGGAGGAAAACCCATTTTCCGAGAGGAGTGTGGCTGGGCATTTTTCAGCTGAAGGATCCTGAAAGTAGACATAATCGATTATGTCCACTTGAAGGTGAAACCTAAGATAACCATACTAAAAAAATCATGATGATGTAAAGGCTTTTTCTACTCGGAATATTTTTTCCTTATCTGATCCCCACCTGCAGCTGGGATTTGGCTTGTTTTTATTGTGTTGAAAGATCTAGTTTGCCTGAGATCCTTCCAGTAATGCTTGCAGCAAGGTTTCCTACCAGACTGTTGTCATTAGTTTTCAGATACAGCTGGATCTGTGTGAAAATTCAGCTTCCTACCACAGGCATTCTCAGTGACCAAAATATAGCATTGCTTGAAATTTCTAGGGACAAAACAAAGTAAACCAGATTTCTACCAGTCAGCCTGATAGCTAGCCTTGCCATGATGCAGGCTTTGAAGAGGGCGTGCATGTCAAAGATCATCTATGCCCCACAGGGAGGATAGAAACTTCCAAATGCTAAGATGGGGTTGAAAAGGGAAGAAGCAGAGAATGTTTTTCAGATTTAATTTGGGATCAGCCCAAAGGATGCCCATGAGAGAGGTAGGGGGAAGGAAATGTCAAAACGCAGCTTTCCAGCAATGCTGATTCTTTTGCATTTTGTCGATAATGCTGAGGAGAACATCTTTATTTTTATGGTACATCAGACATGTGCTTTGTGCCCAAAGACATAACTTAAATGCCATGTCCTTGCCCAAAGGAGCCTTGTATTGAACTGAGTCCCTTTATTTTATAGACATATGTGTTTGGCGATAAACAAATTGCACTTAGTTTTTCTTTCCACTCATGCAAGCAATTATTGTACATGACATGAAACTGGGCCAATTGGTTGCACTGTCAGGTTCTCAGATTCTTCCATCTCTGCAGATGCTGCCCACAAGGATGTTTCCCAGAGCACAGCTGGGCATCTCCTGAGAAGTATCAACACCGAGCTTTAGTAGGGGAGTGTTGTGGTTTAACCCCAGTCAGCAACTGAGCACCACAGAGCTGCTCGCTCACCTGCCCCCCCGCTGGGATGGGGGAGACAACTGGAGAAGAAAAAAAGTAAAACGTGTGGGTTGAGATAAAGGCAGTTTAATAGGACAGCAGAGGAAGAGTAAATAATAATAACAACGATAAAAGAATACACAAAACAAGTGATGCACGATGCAATTGCTCACCACCCACTGACCAATGCCGAGCCAGTCCCCGAGCAGCGATCGCTGCCCCCCAGCCAACTCCCCCCAGTTTATATATTGAGCATGATGTCGTATGGTATAGAATAGCCCTTTGGCCAGTTTGGGTCAGCTGTCCTGGCTGTGCCCCCTCCCAGCTTCTTGTGCACCTGGCAGAGCATGGGAAGCTGGAAAAGTCCTTGACTGGTGTCAGCACTACTTAGCAACAACTAAAGCATCAGTGTGTTATCAACATTATTCTCATGCTAAATCCAAAACACAGCACTATGCCAGCTACTAGGGAGAAAATTAACTCTGTCCCAGCTGAAACCAGGACAGGGAGTTTAATCCCCACCATCTCTGAAGCCTTTGTGTAAAGAGCTCCAGGTGGCTACAAAGATTCATCCATATAACTCCATATAAATGGACCCAGAGTCTCACCTGTAAGTGGAGTTAAACTCTGGTTGCAATGTCCTCTAGAGAGGGAAGCAGTAAGACACAGAGCAATGGCCTGCAGTGATCTGTGGCAAAGGAGAGGGGAGGGATGTCAGGAGGACCGGGGCAGGGAGGGCTGGGGAAGAGGCTGGAGCAGTGGCAGATGTCTCTGCAGGCTGGCAGGGAGAGACTCTTCCAGGTCTGGGGAGGATGCAGTGGAGGGTAAGAAGCCAAGCCCATGAGCAGCAGGAAGGTGCTGGTTTTCTCCCCAGTGTATATCCATCATTCTGCAGCAGCAGTGAGCGCTGGTGGAAATGGGCTGGTGCCAAAGTGGTCGTCATTCATGAGCAAACGGCATGGCACCGCAGCTGGCAGAAGGCAGCTCCGTGGGGAGCCTTTGCGCACTCTTCCCCGTTTCAACCCTTGCGTAAAGCAGTCTGTGCAGGTACCATTTCTGTGGGGTGGTTTTGGACGTTGGTCAGTTGTGGACCCATATCAGGTATGCTCTGGTTATTGGTGATATGACTTTTACTTAACATTCAAATTGTAGCCACGGGGAAAATTTAGCAAGATATGTGTACCGGGGAATGGGCTTCTCCTAAAGACTCCAATATCATGATGTGAGGGATGTGTAGAGAATATGCAAAGAAATGAGGCACCAGGTTCAAAAGCATCTGCAGGGTGCCAGGGACAAGCAGGAGCACCCACCTCTCCAGAAGCTGTGATACAAACTCATATACTTGCTTTTCTTGTAGACTGGCTGTATTTTATCCAACACTGCTCATGACATGATACCCTCAATGTCTCCTTCAGGCAATCCTTTTTTTCTAGCCTCTGAAACAGTCGTGGAAAACGTGCTGCTCCCGAGCAGATTTGAGAGTTGAGCTGTGATGGAGAAGGTGGCTGCACACCTGGCATGGCAGAGTCACTGCTCTCAGTTGCCATTTGTTATTTTTTTGTCCCCAACCATGAGCATTTGTGACCATTTAAGGCTGAGAGGTTTGGTTTCCTGGTCATTATTTCTCCTAACTCTTGCTCTACCATGCCTGTCATTTCTGTTGGCTTTCTGCTAGATAACTGGTATATTTTCTATATTAAAATGGGCAATAGCATACATCTTTCTCAGTCAAATGTGTTTCTCAGTACTGGGTGTATGGGAATGTCATCCTCGTTGGGTGTTTGTCTGCCTTAAGTTTCTATGGCCTTCTTATTCAAACCTTGGTTTGTTGGGAATAGCCCCTGCAGCAGTGTTTGTAGAGAGCAGGACCCCAAAGCTCTGACCTCCTCTTGGAGATTTGGGGGATAGGTGGTTGCGTGCAGCTGCAGATCAATGTTTGTACAAGGAGAGCAATAAATTTCAGACACTCACGTCATTAAATCGTGCAGTTTGGTCTGGGATTCCGTCCTGATCTCAACAATTGTTTGTTAATAGTTAAGAGGGCCTTGACAGATTCTTAACTGGGTAATAAATAACTCGGGGAAGAGAAGGTTTCTTTTCTAAATTGCAGGTTAGTTTGCTTTATTTTTAATGATGTTCCTCACGTATGCCTTATAAAATTTCTTGAAAGCATAAGTCGAACAGCAACAGGCTAGTGGCATTGAAATCACTTGCACTCTTTTTTCTGTGTTAAGCCAAGGTAACTTTGTTTTAGTCGCTTGCCTCCTATGAAATATGTTGTAGGATTAAATATGCTATTGTAATTAAAGATTGAAAAGGCCTATGGAACTTGGTCACAGAGTCTGTCCTCTTGCGAAATCGGATTACAGATTCCAGGTGATGTTATCTCAGGTATGAAATACTTCCAGCTAGAAGGGATGAGCTTATTTTCCTAATAGCATTCCTGAGAACTACTGCCTGTGAATCTGGGATTCTGCAATTGATTTTGTTTCTCCGTACGTTGAAACAGCCCTAGCAAAGAGTGTTCAGTCTCCCATCCCCCTGGATTATTTGGTGAACGTTTCTTTCATCTTAGATCACAGACAGACAAGCATCAGCTCACGAGGTGTCATGTACCAGCTACTGAATATAGAGCTGTAAGAAGCAGAAAACACAGGCTCTGCTTCTTTAATTAGTTCATGCATCTGCTTTGTTAGCTGATCAGAAGTCCAAGAGCATAAGGAGTATTTGGCCCAGGACACTGATAGCCATGCAGTGAGATCATCAACAATTCTTTCCAAAGTGAAGGTTAAGGAGTCCTCCTCCTAGGTCTCAAAATAGATTTCCTGTTGAAAACCCAGATAGTTACACTATTTCAGTATCACATAGCTACTTCTTGCCATTATGCGAAGAGTTGTGAACTTTGGTGGAGCTTATACCCCGATGCACATGACTTCCAGTAGACCCTCACCTATGGCTGAAGTCAAGTGATCTCTGCGCTCTTGCCATCTCACAGCTGTGCAGATGTGTCCCTCATAAGGTGCTGCTTCTCGGTTCTGATAGATCTCCCAAAGGGCAAAGATGGTCGAGGCATCCAGCAGGGAGTTTTGTTTGCTGGTCGATGCAAAGGCTTGAGCAGCATATGGAAAGGGTAAGATTGAAGATACTTGTATTAGCTTTTAGTACGCCTTGGAGAAGGTATTTTGGGGTTTATTAGGAGTGGCAGATGGAAACTTCTCTGTCTGTGAACAGGAAAAGCAACATGAAACAAAGATTGTACAGTATGGGATTTTTTGTAGTGAGTTGGTGGCTCACTCGTTTTCTAGAGGGAAGACTAAAACTCTGCAGCCAGCATGGATGTTTTTGTAAGCAGCTATGGCCATTGGGAAAACATCCAAGACACTGGGTGCATATTCTTGCCAAATGTGAGGTGTCTTGTTTTCAGAAATGAGAGCAGCACTCATATTTTTTTTTTGACACATTTTAGCTCATCTATCTATCCATCTTTTGAATTTCTGACTACCTTAACTTTGTACCTTTAGCAAGTCTGAAAAGCAGCTCTGCAAAATGACGAGCCATATGCATAGAAGCACCAAGTCTCTTCTCCCCACCAAGTTGCTCTTGTCTGGCACCAGCCCTGCTCAGAGCAGTGCTGCCTTTGCTCCCCCAGCACAAACAGGAATGGCCACTGATCTGCTCAGTGTTGGACTTGCCAGGCTGGGATGGGTTGAACTGGCTGAGGAGGTGGTCTTCTGAATTCCACTAAAAATGGGATGCTTTGGGGGAAAACCCCTTTGTTGCGGGAGCTGTGTCACTGGTGCTTCACATGAATTCATATTTGTAGCTTGAGAATCTGCAATAAGTAGGTATATAAAGTTAACTCTGTTATCCAACTTAAATCTCATGCAGATGAGGGCAATGCTGTTTTCTGGAAAATATCTGACCCCCTAGAAACACCAACTTCTGCTGCCTCCTACCCATATTAATCTGTCTTTGAGTTAGGGTTACATCCATGCTTAGCGCTCAGAACAAGAGCAGCCAGTCTGCTCAGCTTAGTATTTGGTTAAGAATAGGATAATTACATGTGTTTAATTCTCAATATGATAAAATCAAGATCTGGCATGGTCGCTGGTCTTGTCTTAACCCTAACTGTATGCACACACTTAAGTTTAATACCAAGGACCTATTCTAAGCTTACCTGCAAAAGGCAACGGAGCTCTGGAAGCATGTGCCATGAAGACAGACCCCTGTAGGGTGAGGCAATACCTCCTCCTCTTTTACCTCCAACTCTCCTGAACCCCAGTGATAGGCACAGACCTTACCCTGTGGGAAGGGCCCTTTCTAGGCCTAATTCAAAGGCGAGAACTGGGCCTTACCCTCAGCTTTCCCACTGAACTTTGTAGGACGTAGCAGTAAATCCTCTCCTAAACCCCCGTTCTGCAGTTGGGAGTTGGACAGAAAAGCATGGAGGAAGCGCGTGCCTGCTCCCAGGTTTGTGAGCGAGAGCTGCATGGATGCCTCGGGTTAAGAAGAACACGGACTGACAGTTGTGGGTTATGTCCACATCCTGCCTACCACAGAAAGATATGTTTAGGGCTCCCTTTTCCAAGTGTGTCCTTTCTATCTTTAGGTTTTGGGTTAGAAATGTCTTTTTCTTGAACTGTCCGGGGACTGTAGCGCAGGTGCTCTGGTTAGGGATTTTTATTTCAAGGGCTGGTGATGCCAGGCTAGGACAGTCTGGGCACAGTGTCTTTCTGGCACTGGGAGCATTTTCTTTAGTCCCTAATCAAATTGTGCTCAGACACTATGAGCTGCCCTGCAGATCGTATTTAAAGAAATCGATTTATATCATAAACAGTTTGCTGGAAGCACCATATTATTCCTAGTCCTGTGCCAAGGCTTACTTGACTGCACCTGCACTGTGAATTGGAGTAGAGGCTTCTTTTCTGCAAGCTGGACCAGTTTCTTTCTCTGGTTCACAGGACTCCCAGGGCAGTTTTACTGAAACAAGTGGGAAAGGGGGTATGTCCATGTTTTGGCAGGGCACAAGGGTGGGACTGAGCAGGAAGGGCTGCAGGCATCTGAATCCTGCACTGCTGCTGAATGCTTTGTGCCCTGTGCCCAGGAGCCCAGACTCAGGGGTGAGAGCAGAGAGCTGGAGAGGGAAGCGGAGGCTGGATGATGCCACATACCAGCGCTGCTGTTTGTCTCCAGTCCTTGCATACCAGCCGCATCGTTGTCCCAAAAGGGGCAAACTGGAGCAAAGTTGATCCAGGCCTGGTATGCAGGCAAAAGCACGTGCGCAGACACACCAGTGCACACACCATAATTGTCAGGCACGGAGATGCAGATTTGTACTTTGCACGTTGTCCGTACAGTACTCGGTCACACAAAGTAAGTGTGGCTCAGGGAAAATGGGAAACATGTCCTCGGCGAGATGTTTTAACTCTCTCCAACTATTCCTTATCCTGGGAGGATACAAATGGAGCTAAGGGCCCCACCTCAATAATTAAAGGCATCAGAGATGAGGAGCATGGAAGACAATCAGTCCTAATGAGTAGCTGCGTAGGTTAAATGTCATCTTAGTTTTCCTTCTTGGTGGCAAGGTGAGCAAACGGCAGAAAGCCCTTGGCTGGGAGAGAGGGAACAGGTTAGTCTGCAGCTTTCTCCTTCCCCATTAGGAGAGCCCTTTGATGTCTCCGAGCGATGACTTTCAGCCCATCAATTCCAGGCAGTATTCAGTCTGAAGTACATGGCAGGCACAAAACAAATAACCAGATGTCGAACTTTCTGCCCTTCCCTGGAGTCATGAACAGAGGCTTGAGCACATCTTTTGGGGCCTTTAAATACACAAATATTTTGTGTTTTCTTGTTTCTCCCCTTTCCCCTCCCATTCTATAACTTCATCTGATGGTCTTTGGAGAACAAGGGGACTATTCTTGGAGACTATCCTCACCCTAGAAATCATAAACCTGGCAGCTACCCTAGCCCTCTCTTCTTGGATGCGACCCTATTTGAAATGCTCATGGCACATCAAAGGAGCCAACATGTGCTCCCAAAGGGTCTGCTCTCTATTGAGGACGCAAGTTGTCCTGTCCTCACACATCGAGCTACTCACAGCTTCTGCTCTTGCTGCTCAGTCACTTTTTACTGCATCCCATGACCTGGGAGCTGCCGAAAGCCTTGCATCTTTAAAAGGGAATATATGAAAAATAAAGTCAGGCTGGGATAAATCACAGGGAACAACATTAGCATGTGAATAATATGGATAGGAGAAATTAGGTTGTAGAACTAATAGTTCTATGGGTGGGATTTCAAAGACTCCTGCAGCCCAGAGCTCTATCTATATAAAATGACAGCTGTGCTCTCTCTCTTCTTATTTTTTTTTTTTTGTTTATAATTTTAAGAAGAATCTTTTTGGTTCAGCCCCATTAGCATTCCCTTAATAGGGATCATTTCTCCATGCCAGCCCTTTTAAAGATTAAGAATGAGACAATGGCTGCCAGAGGAGTGACTTCCCTCACCTTCTCGTCCCATCTTCTGCACCCAGATGCAAATGGACAGAGGCAAGAGAGTCCAGGACACTGACCAAGGCCTTGGGTGATGGCTCAAACACAGGCAGGCTGGTCTCTAAAGGTTCCTCTTGGGTCTTGAAGGAAACTAAGTTAAATGGGGGGTATATTAGTCGTTTTAGCTGTGCAGGGTGTGTTGAAGCCCTGGCAGGGAGGCAGGCTGGTTCCCAGAGCTCCAGGCACCGTTGGGAGCACGGCCATGTGAGCTACCACCGGGAACCCGCATTTGAGCCTCAGCCCCTCACGCCCTTTGCTAGCGATGGCTGCTGCAAGGCGGAGGGCTGCTGTCCTGCAAAAGCAGGTTTTGACGCACTGCAGGCAGGATGGGCTGGGGTAGCCACAGGCTGTGTCCTGCTCCAACTTATGCCACTGGGAACCCGGAGAAAGTGTGTAGCCATGGCCTTGAACCTGGCCACATGCTTCACACACAGGGGCCAGAGGCAAAGGAAAATGTGGTGCATTCACTTCAGGGACATCACTTTGGATCTACCTGAACACATTCACTAGGAATTTGCCCTGTTTGGAGAGAAAAAAAAATTGGTTAATTTTAAAAATTACTATTTATTTTCTCACCATCCAAAACTGTGCAGGGTGTGATCCATACAGAGAAGTAGTATGATGGAAGCGGTTACTTTTCACTCTCGCACTGCTTACACTAGATGCCTTTGCTGGCACAGAAAACACCTAAGGGCAGGGTTTTACCTACACTTTGAGGGGCAAAAGCCACCACTTCCATGGGAAGATGCAATCTCTCCTTCCCTCATGCCGGCTCCTCCCATGTGTGTAAGTGTGTGTAACTGATTAGATAAGTGACCTGGGTTACAGCTAACATGGAGGGAAAGAAAGGTGAGATTAAAAGAACAATGAATTCATTTCACCAGTGTTGTTGGGTTAGACCAACTATGAATGTTCACGAGAGCCGCAGCCTGCGAGACCTTGGGTCAGCGGTGGTGTTTGCAGCAGGGCTCACAGGAGCGTTAGCCGAGCAATGCACGTACCTGGAGGCTCCATAATCAAAGCGGTTTGTGTTGTTCTCTCTCTTTGTGTTTTTTTTGAAGTTGTCCTAATTAATTAAACAGCTGATGGAATGTCAGGGCTAGCACATAGTGCAAAAACTCAAAGCTGCACAGATTTTCAGCATGGACCTGATGAAAAGGCTTCTTCATGTACGCTGGTGTCTCATTAGCATAATTAACTCTGCTCTGAGTCAAATGAAACATCAGCAAGTTGACCATTTTCAAAGCAGAATTGATTTTACAACAGTGAAGCTGATATCAGAGCAAGTGAAATGCTGAAGAAAAGCCTTTCCTTTCCACGATGGTTCTGAGTTTTTGCACAAAAGCTTTGTTATTGTTGTGGGATGGTTTTTTTCTTGTAGTTGAACATTTTGACAGAGAATTCACCTCATTTTCATTAATTTTTTGGCAGGGGAAAAGTCAGCATTTTCTCAGTGAGAATTCACTGAAGCAGAGAAACAGGGCTAGGTAAAGGAGCACGGCTAACTCCAGCATAATTATTGAGAAAAAACAAAGCGTGTAGTGAGCAAGTGCCACTCTGGTTTAGTGCTTTAACAAATGATCTATATAAGCCTGAGTCATTCCTGAGATTTTATTTCACTTCAGTTAGTTTAATTCCACACTGACCCCGGGCACAAACTCTGCTGAGGACCTTGCTTGAATAAGGAGAAGGGTGTAGAACAGATTTGGGAGCCTGCTGTTGCAGGCTTTGCTCAGTGAGTAGCACTGATTCATGTAAGTAATGTCATTCCAGTGAGACTTTGTTAAGGGTTCAAGGTTGTGGATCCAGAGGCTCTGAGCAGAAGATATTGGGGGTGTGGTAGATTTTTGGGATGATGGAGTTTGAAGGATGGGCAGTTTGAATTTGGTACTGGGAAAATCTGCAAAGCGAAGGATGGGAGCTTTGTTCCTTTGCACGACATTTTCTTCTTGCAGCTGGGTTTCAGGGGGTCGGGATCTGGGAGACTGTTGTCAGAGCAGACTCCGGAGATACGGGTGCTGTGTTCAGGTCAATTGCCCAAAGGAAGCCCAAGTTCCTTTCACGGTCTTTCCTACCCTCCTGCAGACAACCTGTGACCTGCTGCAGCATCTTATAACGCTGGGAACAGCTTTTGTCTGGAGCTGTTGGACCTCCTGGAAATGTGGCATTAATGAAGGGGTCACTGTCCCGCATCTATGGGGAAGTCGGTGGGGTGGATCATTCTGCTAGTGGGCAATCTCCACAGCACAGAAATGACCCTCTAGCAGTTTGAGCCTAGCAGTCAACTGTCAACACAGGTGGCAAATGGGTCAGGGAAGCTCAGGTGTCTTTGGAAACCATCCCTCAAAGCATGATGCTGGGTAGATGTAAGCTGTCCTTGAATCCTTTCCTCCTGGAGACGTCGGGGGAGAAGGAGGTGCTCCTACATAACTGACGGAGCATGATGCCAAACAGTGCTTTGCCTCATTCTCCCAATCCACCCCATGGCTGCGATGAGCATGGCACAGCCGTAAAACCGTAATCTTTTCCTCTCTAAAGAAAAAAATGTTCTGAAAATATCTCCACATATGCTGGAAGGGCCCATGCCAGAGCAGCAGGGAAAGTTTTCTCCCCAGTGTTTGGCAGGTGTGGTGGCTGCAGCGGCCACGATGCAGTAAGCTGATAGCGTGTGTGCTCATGAGTCACTTCTCAAACACAGAACTGGCAGAACAGGCTGCACGAGGCCTCATCGGTGCTCAGGATATCGCAATTACGATGGCCTAGCTCGCTGAGGGAGGGCAAATGCATGATTATTTATAAGGCAATGTTAGTGCAGTCATATTCTCCTAGGGAAACCCTAGCCACTGTCAGGACATGGCCATGGCCTTACTGGGGAAGCAAAAACGAGCCCTTGATGTCCTTGCCTCTTTCACCCTGGTAGCAATTCAGTTCAGCAGAAGCATTTGTGGTTGAGGTGTTCAATTGATGGTTTTCTCTTACCTTTCAATGACCTGCTTCCACTTCAGCAAACCAGTTCTCCCCTCTGCTAAATAAAGCCTTGAAGGAAGATTTCTGGTAACTGGGTAAACACCAGAAGTTCCACTGCCCTATAATCACCTTGATTTTATCTTTTTAAGAGTGAGCAATTGTCCCCTGTTTGAGGCACGTGGGTTTTTGCACTGGCCTGGAGCAGTCATTCGTATGTGCTGCCGAGAGTCTCTGCCTATGCAGTGCCCAAGCCGTCCATGCTCCTCAAATTGTGGCTCCAGCAAAGGTCTAAGCAGAGTCTTCTGCACAGCCCGTTATTCAGGTTGGTGCACATTCCTGGGAGCAGCGACTTACCCTTTTATAGCTCTTGCTTCAGCTGCAGTCTACTATGGCATTTTCCCCAGTGAGTCTTGAGAACAAATCTTTCCTATTATTAACTGCCCAGTTAGATTAAAAGATGGTAAAACAATGGGGTCTGAGTTGGGACAAGAGGAAGGTAGAGCCGCATGCATGGTATGAGTCTGTCAAGAGCTCGCCCCAGCCATGGTGACCTACTGCATGGCCCAGGAATGGTGACTGTTGGGGACAGCAGACAAGGTCCAGCAGCAGCAGCCGTGGGTAAAGGCTTTGGTGCACCTGAGCAGGTCTGGGTGAACACACGCGGACACCAGCATCACGGGCCATCATACACACTCTTTGTCAGCTCCCGTGGATGTCTGCCGTGTCTTCCAGGGCTAAGCTTGTTTCTGGCAGGAGCTTAGATGCAGCCGGCTGGCCTGGGCTGATTCACTACGCAGGGTTGGAGGGCCATGGGGCAGGAAGGGGCTGTGCTGCAGCCCCTGTGTGCTTAGCCAGGGCTGGAAGTGCTAGGAGGCATGGTCATCTGTGGCAGCCAGTCCATGTCACCAACCTGTCACACACCTGCGCTCTCCATGGATGTGACTCTGTGGTGCCGTCTTGTTCCCCATAAAAAAAGGTTCTGAGATACCTGTTTTTTTCCTAGGTGAGGAAAGATGTGTGGGTAAGAGAGGAAGGATTTCTTTGTTCCCTGTGGGGTTTTGAAAAGCATCCTCTATGAAAGAGAGGCCCTTGAGTTTAGATTTACAGCAGCCCAAGCAATTGTACAGCTGTATCTAACATCTGCAGCTCTCAAGGAATCTCTTGGTTCCTTACCCATGCATGTTGTCTTTCCTGACAGTCACAGGTGTGTGTGCAGGTGTGTGGTTTATTTACTCCTCCTGATTTAGGTGATACTGTCTTTTAAACCAGAGCATCCTCAGGTTGGACTGAATTCCCATTGACTCCTGCTGGATAAGAAGCATGTCCTGCTCAGCATCACATGCATTTTTTTGAAAGGAGAGGAGGGTCAGTGTGGTGTCTGGGCCAATCCCTCATTGCCAGAATATCCACACGTAGCTGGTTTTGTCTCTGGAGACCTCTCTGTCTGTTTTACATCTGAGGACACTAACGTACATGAGCTGGGCAAAGCTGCAGAGCGAATTAGTGCCAGAGAGGAGCAGGGTTAGGCTGTGTCCAGTTCCCAGAGCTATGCGTGGACCACCCCATCCTCTCTGAGCTTGTGCCTGGCTGCTGTATGTGTCTGAGGAAGGCTGTGCCCTCCTTTGAGCGCCTGGTACGGGATGCCTGGGCTGCATCTACCCTTCCCGGGCTCTGCTGGTGGCTGACCAGCCTCGCGGTGGGTTGCTGCGGTGTGCAATTATTCTCTGCAACGGCGCTGTGCTATGAGTAGCCGCTTCCCAGTCCCCTAACATCTCTCCTCTTCATAGGAAGGGAGGGAGAGGGAGCCAAGAAGCATCTTTTTGCCCTGTGTGACAGCACAGCACCCACACAACAGGGCTGCGGCGCTGAGTCCTCAGTGCTGCCACACTGCAGAGAGTAACCAATTGCTCCCAAGTGACAAGCCCTGTCTTTCCATTTTAAGCCTATTTGTGAAAGGAGGGCTGTTTTACTGTTTTTTCTTTCTTCTTTTGATGCTAATCTCTATTGTTTGAGGAAACTTTTGCTAGGAAACTGGGACTGGGGAAAAGGAAACTCAAAGACAGAGCAGCCAAACCCTTTGCAGGAATCTGCTCTATTCTGAAGGTTAAAGCTTGTCATTTTTTGATTTACTGGAAATGATTGGTGTTTCCTTTGTTCTCCTTTGCGGTGGCTGCTCTGATAAGCCCTGAGGGATGCTTTCCTTGGACAGATCTGGAACAATTACAGCAAAAGAAATAAGGAAAGTAAACCCATGTCCTGTTTTTCCTTATTCTATTTCTTGTTAATCAGCGATTTGCCTTGTTTCAGAGAGAGACTCGGGACTCTGCCTCTCTAATTGCTGGGGACTTTAAATGGCTGCAGACCCAGAAATACCATCCACTACAGACTTCTGTGATGAGAGTGTTGCTGAACGCACTATGTGGTCTGACCTTTTGGTTTTTGGAGAGCTGGCTTCTGGGACTGACGCGGCTCAGAGATGAGAGTCATTTTGGAGCCCAATGTGAAACTTGCCGGCAGCCCAGAGCCCTTTCCGTACACAGTGCAACCCCGAATCCTTTCCAGGACCGGGGTAGGAGAGTGCTGCAGCTCCAGGCTGAGCAGGGCTGTGTGCGGCCCAGAAATATGCGGGGAGATGCTGTAGGTTGAAGTCTGCTGATAAAGCCCCACCGGTTCTAGGAATAAGTATCTTCTACCAGGCTGGGCGCAGATGGTGAACGGATGGGGACTTGGCCATCCCTCTCCTGCCGTGATGCAGAACGCATGTTGTGTGAAGTGGTGCTGCTGTGGGGAGCCAGCTCCGGTCCTGTTCCTTCCTAACGTGGAGTCCTCTCGCACCGCAGGAGAGCTGCTCATCAGGGTGCCATTCCCCTGGTTGTACAATAGCAAACGTTGCTTAGCTGTGCCAGGGGCTTCCCTGCCTGGAGAAGGCTGGAGGCCCCAACCCATGTTCCCACTGAAGCAGCAGGAGACTTTCCCAGTGACTTCAGTGGGCTGCGACCAGCTCCGTGACGTCTCTGAGCCTTGGTTTCTCAGTGCAGAAATGCAATACAACAGCCACCACCTCCTCGGAGTGCTCTGAGGCTCCTTTGTATTTTATGAAGCACTGAGATGTGTGGGAAAAATGTATCACGAAAACCCCTCCTGAGAAGGCAGAGCCTGAGCACTTGTGACTTCTGTTTCTTTGAGCTGCAGGGACAAGCCTTGCATATGATGGTCCTTGCTGTGGGCAGCTTTGCTTGGAAGCAGGAAGAAGGGGGGACCGCTGTCTTGCTATTCGGGTAGAGCTTAGACCAATATGAACTCGGGGGGACAGTAGCCAAGTGACCCACTTGTCCAGCCCCCTTCACCCCCCCCCTCACAGCTTTGTGGCCCAGCCTGGCCATGATGAGTTGCTCTGTGCTGTGCTGGCTGCTGCAGCACAAACACAACCCCCGAGTCCGAGGGAACATGAGGAGCCAGCAGCTGGCCTAGTTGCCACCCTCGTGCCTTCTTCCTCTGCCAGCCTTTAGGGCCAAGCTGCAGGGTGATGGCAGTGCCCACCGAGCTGCTCCAGAATGCCCCAGAAACCTTCCCTGGTGTTTTTTTTTTTGTTTTTTTTTTTTTTTTTTTTTTTTTTTCCAGCTGGCACCCAGCTGACAGCTAGATAGTGGGAGCAGCTGGAAGGAGATACCCAGCAGCACTGTTCATAAAAGTCCAGATGAAGGATTGAAACACCTGCTAGCACCAGGAAAAATGTTTGCTATGGGACGTTAGGAATTACACCCTGTGGTGCACATGGCTGCTCGCATGCATAATTTCCTCATCATTGCCAGTTAAAAAGGCAGGTGATGGATGGGCCATTGTAAGCCAAGAGCATAGTCAAGGCAGCAGGCTCAGTCCTTGCCAGGCAGTGGAGATGATGTCTCGCAAACTGTTGTCTTTAATACCTAGAGATATCACAAGTATTGTGAGACATCGCCTCCTTTGCATCGCACAGAGATATATATAATAGATGCTGCTTCCTCTTTTCTTTAAATAAAACCCTTCAGTACCAAAGTGCACTGCAAGAATGGGTCCTTCCGTTCAGAATAGATGTGGTTTTAAAATACACAGGGTGAATTCATGGCCATAGGAAAATCAGTGACAGATTTTCTGTTGATTTAATCTCAAAACTCAGTGCAGTTCTTACGCTGAGCAAACCCAGTCCAGCCTAAGGGATCCCACCAGTGAGATGAGCTAGAATAGGTGCATGATGAAGAAAGCTGTCTGCCACAACCAAGGCACTTAGAGCCACATATCTGCTTGCCAGTGTGAAGCTGGTCCAAGGGGAAAAGAGCTGAACTAGCTGGAAGATACAGGGATTGAATGCCTCTCCCATGCTATGCCCATCAACAGAGCTTTCCTTCAAGAAGCTGCTGAAGTTGATAGCTGCAGAGCTTCTACCACAACCTGAGATCTCTGAGCTGGCCAAGATGGTCCAGACAGCCCTGCACAGCCCTGTGCCAGCGCGTGGTTCAGTCCACTTGCACGCACGTCCCCATCCCTTAGCACATCCAGGGGCAGCAGCAGCTCTCCTGGATCCATCCTGGCTCATGTGCACACAGCTGAGGTGTCCCAGCGTCACCTCACAGGTCAGCCCAGGAAGCCATGCCCTGAGTCTGTGTCCCTCCCTGGCCAATGTCCCCAGCCTCCTCGGGGAGCTGTGGCTCACCTTACTGCTCTGGATGTCTTGCCTGGGCATTGAAATGGGAAAACCTATTAAAAAAAAAAGTACAGAAATGTTTTGTACATATTGCTGCTTGGGGAGGCCTCAGTTTTCTCATAAGTCTGTGTGCTTTGGAAAGAGCTGTTTTCCAGACATTGCTGAGCCCTCCTCCTGGGAAAGTCAGCTGCCAGGAGCGCATGTCAGCTTGGGCACGCGTTGGTGCTGGCTGCTTCGCAAAAGCCAGGCCACTGCCTTACCTCTCACCCCCCATGCTGGCTTTGGTGGGTGCCTCACAGGCACAGATGCACTAAGTGACTTGCCAGGGTGGTCCTCGTTTGTGACCGTGCAAAGCTGGGGATGGGGCTCAGGATTTTCAAAGGGAAGGGTTGAATGTCAGGCCAAAAAGCTGGTTCTCTGGCACTGCAAAAGAAAGGCTTTAATGTCCTATTAAGTTTTGTAACATCCCCATCATCTGAAATTTCTTTGAGCCCAAACCCAGTCTGGGGGTGTAACGAATTCAGCATTCTCTCTCTATTAGACAGCTCTGATTTCTGCAGTTTTGTAAACAACCCCAAATCCACGTGGCGCTGTAGTAGTTGTCTTTCAGCTGCCTGTCTTAAAGTGCCTCTCAAAGGAAGAGAGAAATCCTGTATCCCACTCCAAGTCATAGAGGAAGAGGCATCAAAATTCAGATCTCAGCCTTGTAAATGGGAGAAAAACTGGCCAGATGCAGGTGTAGGGTCTTAACTGGTGCAAACTCACTGTGCCCACTGGGTCGTAGCCCTCTGAGTGCAGTGCAGCCTGAGCAGACGGCCCTCCCGATGGTACCTGCGGGAACCTGAACCGGCAGGCAGGTCCCTCTCTGCACGCACCCGCACAGATGTGGATGCATGCACTGCCATCAGAAACTGGCTCTGGGGAACTCCCCTGCTCTCACAGTTAGTCTCAGGCTTGGGGTTCATTACTAGAAATCATTAAAAATTAAAATGTAGGTAAATAGCCATAAATCAGGTCACTGAGTTTAGGGGAAAAAACAATCACCAGGCTTATTGTACAGCTACCCCAGCATTATTGCTGATCTTCAGGAGGGCTGGCACTGCTCTTGACTGATTTCTGTGCTATGAGCTGGGCTGGGACGATGCACTCACTGCCCATGTTGTCGGGTGCCCTGTGCCAGCAGCTGCAATGACCCTCGTGGAAGCAGAGCAGCAAGTTGGGCAGAAGTAGGCACTGGTTGAAAGGATGGATTTCTGCAGCCGGCTGGTGGAAAAGGGCTTCCCTGTGAACCGAAAAGGAAGAGTTTGCCTAGCATATGCAACACAGAGGCAAGATTTAGTAACTCGAGCTATTTATTGGAGTCTCTTTAAAACCACATTTCATGGCTACAGCACTGTTATCTTCAGTCCAAGTTGCTGAGTCTCATGGGGGTGTTTTGGTTTTTTTAAAATAAAATATCCTGTCTCTTTATTTAATAGCTGAGATAGCAGGTTTAGGCCAGAATCTCCTGGGAAGTCTCTGAAATAGGCAGCTAAAAAAAAGCAGTTGTTTTTAAGAATTACTGATGCTTTACAGAACATGGACGCGCATTTAATTTGGAGACAATTCTGCAGATGAAGCACATCTTGACAATTGTTTTCTCTGCTTTTTATTTTGCTAATAAGAATGCATGGAAACAGGAACGTCATTCATTAGGAATTTTTCTGTTTTATTCCTTTTGCCTGTTCCATATGTACATGGTCTCCTAACCCTCTCCCAACGGTACATGGAGATCTCCACCTGTTCCTGCAAACTGAGCGTGCAAGTGCCCGGTGTGGTGAGTCAGCCAGGTCTTCACACTGGTCATTCTGCAATGGTTTAAGATCACTGGTTACAATGGAATCCCTTTTGCTTTTTGTGGTCTCTCCACCCAAGCTCCAACACCTTTTCCCCGTAATGGGGATGCAGAGGAAAGGCTTGGCTGGGCAGTTGCTGGGGCCATCACTGCCATGGGTGGCATCAGAGGACAGGGAAGGATTGAAACTTGCCCTGCTGCCCATTTGTCCTTTCTGCCAGCTCTGCCAGGATAGTAATGCTGAATGATGCCCTTAGACTCGAATGTGTGTAGAAACTTTGATCCTGCTGTCACCCATGTTATGTCCAAGGGAGCTACATATGTTTTTAAAGTCCTTATGAGAGATGAAACAGATGTTTTCCAGAAGGGTTATTACTGTTACTATGGTTATAGGCGAGTATGCAATAGGCCCAGCCACGTACTGGGAATCCCTGCTGTGTTTGGTGCTGGACTGCAGAGAACAAGAGAGACCATGCCCCAGAGAGCTACCTGCCTTTTAGGTTGCTGCCAAGATATAATTTGCTTTTCATTACACACAAGCACTGGATAAATTTCTACAAATTTCTGCATGGAGCCTTTTTGACAAAAGGTCTAACCTGAAGCCTCTTGCAGAATTTTTTTGAATTAAAACAGCTACTATGATTATTTTCATGGCAGGGGAAGTGACAGCTCTCTAGGCTACCTGCTGCAGAAGAAAAACCAGGCACCATATGCAACGTAACTATTCCTCGCTCTTTATCTCAAAAATGCCGAACTATGGGAGAGAATTCGTCCCACCAAACGCCCACTAAGCACATTTTTTAAATCTGGTTTCTCAGCCTTTCAGGAAAGGAGAAGCAAATTCTAGCTGTGTTCTTCTTGCCTGCTGGAACTGGGCCCCGTTTCATGAAATTAAATGGCTAAGGAGGAAAAAGAAAATATATCCAAGGCAAAGATGCTATTCTCAACAAAGGGAACAGTATATGCAACAGCTTCTGCAGCATTCCTGCAACATGATGTCTTTCCCTGCAGACTCTCAGTTAGGGATTGATTGTCTAAGCAGAGAATTGCCCGATTCAGAAAGGCTTAAGGCACACTTCATGAACTGTTTGCTAAGAGGATGAATAGATGGGCATGTGTGTATATAAATCTATAAATCGTGTCTTGTTCTGCCCTGAAGAGGACAGCTGAGATTGGATTCTTTGTCATTTGATTTCATGTTCTCGAGGCTAGGGATAAAGGCAGCAGTGTTTCCACACATGGGGTCAGGATTTGATGCCGCAGCTCCGGAAGGACAATCTGTGGAAAACAAGAGATAACATTTATTGTGAGTGCTAGAGCTAGAGCTCACAAAGGGAGTAACAACATTCATGCTGCTCTGATGTGTTCACAGTTAAGGGAAAGTCCGGTGAGTTTCTCTCATTTGGGTTCTCCTCTATACCAATGGGCTTTTTAACACAAGCAATGCACGGGTTCTGGTTTGAAACCACGGGGTGTTTGGTGGCAATGCTGCCATAAGTTATTGCTGTCCATCCCCGTCATTGCCCTACCATGCCCATTGCTGCCTCTTCCTGCCCTTCTGCTCAGAGATGCTCTGCTGTGTTTGTGCTGATTTGGCTGGACTTTTTGATAGACTTTGCTCCACTTTGGCACTGGTAGGTTTTGGGGGAGGGGTGTTGATGGTGGGAGACCTTCCAAGGAATAGGCACCAACCTTAGGGCTGAACAGAAGGGCCCTGCAAGCACAGGGAGCACCTGTGTCTTGCCCAGGGGTGCTCTGGGAGATGCTGTGAGCAAGGAGGGGAGGCTGAAGCCCAAGGAGGGAGGATTCAGTAGCTGGCTGCCCTGGGGAGCTACCACGTTTGTCCTCCAGAGAGCTCTCCCACTGCCCAAGCCAGTGGCCTTTGTGCACCACTGGGGTACCAGCAGAAACTATGCTCTCCATGGCCCCCTCCTCAGGATGAGCTGGGAGGAGGAGTCCGCAGGAGGTGAACGTGAATCCCTCAGCCAGAGATGTGTTTTCTGTGAGATGAGGCTGC
Source organism: Balaeniceps rex (assembly GCA_013401315.1). Lineage (NCBI taxonomy): Eukaryota > Metazoa > Chordata > Aves > Pelecaniformes > Balaenicipitidae > Balaeniceps > Balaeniceps rex. Next base: position 270,210 of record VYZW01016253.1, on the reverse strand, counting down.
TGCCTGGCAGTCTTCTCTAGGAAAGCCCCCAGGCATGGCAATCCTCACGGTGCCCGTGCGAGCGAGTGTGAATCCTAGGCCAAGAGCAGCGCTGTGGCTGTGGGACATCCTGAGCCTGCTCTTACGTTGGTGCAGGTTCTCTCCAGAAATCCCCGTGGGTGGCTCTGCAATCCCAGACAAACATCACGGTGACTCCAGCCCCTTGGCAGTTCCAGGTGAAGGAGGCACAGGCGGTGGGATGCGGGCTCCTTCACTGAGCATGGCGCGCGGGCGGCACGGCGCAGAGCCGTGGCAGTGAGGCAGGTGCTGATCTCACCGTAACCAGGAGCATCGCGGCTGAGCCCTTGGAGAGGCGCATCCGCCGTGAGAACTTTGACTCATCTCTCGCCTCGCCTGTGCTGGGTGTGCTGAATGAAACGCGGGAGGTGTGCAGAACAAAAGGATTTGCTCATTTCTACGTGGATAGTCTATCCACCTCGCTGGCCCCTGCGTGCGTTTTTCCTCTGAGATGACGTGCTGCTGGATGGCCACACACAGTGCCCTGTGCAGCCCTGGCACGGCAGGTCCAGCCGAGCAGAGGTGCAGAGTTTTGGTGGGCTGTGCTCTGCCTCTGGCCTGTGCAGAGCTCTCCCGCAGCCCATCAGGGAACAGCTTTGTGCCTGGATAGCCAGTACAGCAGCGTGAGCATCCCCTGGGCATAGAGCTTCCCACTTATAAATTAACTATGAGCCATCAAGGGTCAACTCCCTTTTGCTAAAATATGCGTGAAAAGATTGGGAAGGTTGAGCAAGAAGTGAGAGATGTTTTTTCCTTGATAGTTTTCTGCACTATCCAGTATCTCTCCATCCCTTTTCCCCCTCTTCCTATTTAATTTCAAGAGGGTAATTCCCAAATAGAGACTTAAGAAGTTGGACCCATGTTTAGAAGGTGTTAGAGGTAGTATATGTGGGGTTTGGGGTTTTTTTCCCCCATGAGCTCCTAAGACGTAAAATATTATCAGCTACTGCATTTAAAAGTGTCTGTTCAGTCATTGCCCTGTCTGGGAAAATGAGTAACAGGTGAGAGAGCTCAAAGCACGGGCAGATGTCCTATGTTTGTGTTTCTCGCTTGTCATCCCTTCCCCAAAGAGTTCCCAGGGGCCACCCATTACTGTCTGCCTACTTCGTCTGTCACAGCGACCTCTCTTCCTTTACCAGAAAAAACTTAGCCCCAGGAAAGGCCAGTTATCTACCCCAGATGCGTCCCAATTCTGACAGATTTGCCTTGGCAGCAGCATGCTGCTTTTCAAAGAGCTCAGAAGAAACCCTCCTGCCAGCAAATGTAGATTGTGTTTTTTTCATTTCTTCTGGATGGGTTTCTTTTTCTTTCTGGGGAGGATTTCTCGGTCTCCCAAAATTCTTCATGTGGTATTTGTGTCTCATAAAATGCATCCTCTTTGCCTGTAGAAATACTGCTCCCTGCTAATACCAGACCAGGGACTGCACTGAACAGCGCAGACAAAGCCAGATTTTATGGACTCAAACGGCAGCCAGCCGAAGGGAAGGGGATAGCTTTGGAAATGGGTACCCGGTCTCCTCCCTGCCTAGTGACCTTTTGCTAAATACAGGCCAGTTTGTATTTACCAAAAGCAGAGGGAATGGAAAGCTTAGGGGGGTCAGTTGCAGATGTTAGGCTCTGGGTTTGTTTGGATGGATTTGTTTGTTTGTTTGGATCTCCCGAGCACACTCTGATCCCAAACTTTTCTGCTCTGATGAGCGGGACTGGGTGAACGGACTCTGGTACTTTTAGTCCAGTCTGAAGTGGACGAGTGTCCACAGCTCCCGATTCACACGCACTTCCATTTCTTCCAGGATGGCTGCTCATCATCGTAATCACTCATCACCCTACCTGCCAAACACGGCTCCTGCCCCTGGAGGTAGCAGGTCCTCCTTCAGCTGCCCCTGCCTGGGTTCCCCCATCAGCAAATGATAGCTAACCTCAGTTCCAGGGCTGTTGACCCAACATTGCTTGTCAAGACTATATTACCATGCAATATTTGGGGGATGGGAGGGGGGTTTCCTCAAGGGTTCTTACTTATCTTCTGCATATCAATGGTTATCAGAAATTATGCTCATTTTCTGAACAGTCCCAGTTTGCAAATGCCTAGGTTTCCTGTTAGCACTTCCTATTCCTCATGTTTCTGAAAATCATTCATTATCTCCAATTAGCTTGTGACTGGTAGACAGCACCCAGAGACTATGTCCTGGTAGTTCTGATAGTACTTCCCAGGATCAGCCTGGTGCTGATAATAAAGTCCTTCTGCTTTTCTTCCCTTATTAAAAGTAATAATTTGCACTTATGTAATGTTCTTCAGATCTCCTGGGCGAACATTAGCTAACCCTGCTGTAAGGCACAGGCATGTTTCTGCTTTGCAGATGAAGAAAGTAAGGCAGAAGGAAGGTAACTAATTTGCGAAGGTCACACAGCAAAGCAGCAGGGCTAGGACAGTAATTCAGATAACCTGCTCCTTCCCTCCCGCTCCAGTCACTGCCGCACAGCACTAACAGTCCAAATTAAGAGATTATAATGCATAATCCATACTGGTGTGCCAAGAATTCTCTAAATCATATTACACTGTCACATAAAATGATGACTCATTTGATAACACAGCCCACAACCAGTTCCTTTATGTTAAAATTACATGGACAAGACTGGATTTAAAAAGAAAAAGGAGAGCTTGTTATGTGTGTAGTGAATGCTGAGTTATAGATGCTTTCATGGATTTTATTTTGGCTGATGCTGAAGGAGCATTTGTGAGCTTGTTTGTTGACAGTGGTGCTTGGGACCAGAGATGCTGACATTCCACTAACAATAATAGGAACTGCCTCTGTTTGTTTCTAAATTGGAATTCTTCCTTACATGGGCCCAACCCACCCTCCACCCTCGCCGAAGGAAAGGGTATTCGTCTGGGACTTGCAGATGGAGCATCTCCCAGCAGTGCTGGAGCCTCTGGGGCTGCAGGGTTGGACCTGTGTTCGGTCATTGCCAGAAGCCTCTCTTCTCCCCATGCTCTATGGGAAGTGTGGGGAATGACCCAAGGTGGTGCTTTTGGGTTCTCTGGAGAGCAAGTGCTGTTTATGTAAAGCAATTGATAACAGGGCAGAACAATCAGCCCAAGCACACTCTTCCCAGAAAAAGATGCTTTCACCGAGTCTCCCTGTTGATGCCTCCTCTCCGCTGGCTCCACTCTCCTTGCTCCTCCCTGCAGCCTTGTCGTCCTCGCTGCAACCCCGGCTTCTGCCCTTTGTGACTGCCTCTGCTGCCGTTTGGGGAAGGTGCTATTATACTTACCAAAGCCATTTGGGATGTGGCTTGTGCGAATAACACCAAACCGTGTTCTGCCGTACTGTGGTTTCACTGTTTCCTTTTCCTCTTTCTGCCTGGGCTGTAATTCCTGCAGCTGAGGAATCCATCACAGAGTCCTTTTTGCCAAGAATGCCCACACGTTCTCTGGCTGAGAGTTGCTCTGGCATCTCATCAGAGATTACTTTTCCGTACACTGCATGGCTGGTGCATGTCATAGCCACTTGCTGCACTTTGAATACAGAAGTGTGGTCAGGACAGATGGTCACTGCTTCTTTTGAAGCCACAAAGGTCTTGCTTGACCATGGGACCAGTCCATCTCTGTGGGTTGCATTTCCCTGTCTGCGTCAGATCCCATGGGTCACCTCTGGCCTAACACCATTCCGCCCTATCTCCCCAAAAATGTGGTTTAATCTCCTCAGCTTTGGGTAAATAAGCCTCATGGCAGCCAAATCTCCAGCAGGCAGTAAGGACTCAGATCAGGAAACAGCTTCAATTGCTGTGCGGTCAAGGCCAGTTCAAGAAGCTCTTTGGAAGATTTTCCTACTGTTGCACTGGAAGCTCCTGCTTCCCTTGATTTCTTACGGGGGGGGAAGAAAGTAAAAACCAGTTTCTGTGTGTGACCTGCGGAGACCCGGCGCATCCTGTGCTAGTGCTGAGAGCAGGGGAGGAAAGTAATTGCTTTCAGCAGCTGGAAGGCGTGGGTGGCAGGATGGCTTTGCGCGGTGCCAGAGGACGCTCGGTACACGCATCCCTCCTAAACAAATACCTCTTTAAATGTGTATTATGGGAATTCAGGGAACAGCTTTTTTTTTTTTTGCTCTGCTCCAAGCAGGAGCGAGGCTTGTTGGTACTCTCCTTCCATTAGCGAGGTGCGGAGGCTGGGAGGTTGTGAGACGAGTAATATTTGCTTTTATCAGTCAAATCTGCTCTCTCCTGGACAGTCACTTCAGCCAGTAGGATGAGGAAAGGAAACACAAGGTGCTGGTGTGGGAGTGTGACTTCTGTAGGGGGAAGCACATAACGCCATTCAGCACAGCTACAGAAATGAGCTTTTTGCTGTACATATGTCGGTAGGAAGGAATTATTTCCATGATACTGCTTGGTGCATCCATGCTGGATACGAACTTGTTGAAGATGTAGTATGTGTCACTGATGCGCATGTCAGTGTAACCGCACTCTTTTAGACATGGTGGTATTTGCATGCTGGAAGAGCATTGTAGGCTCGTACAGTCGACTCACGTATTTTTCCAGGGTATTTTTTGTCTGCAGTCTCTGAGAATTCCCAGGGAGCTCCTGCTAAGTAGGGGAGGGAAAGTGCAGTTTCAAGGTGAGATGTGATGGAAGTGGAAGTGGTTCGGACAGTCTCAGAGCATCCGGACAGATAAAGAGAAATGGACGCTCCAAGCATCTACTCAGACTTAGAGTCACAGGGGAAAAAGAAAAAGAACTGAAGGTGCAGGGGTGCGAAACTGGAGCGAGAGCTGACAGCCCCCAGGCTGTAGAGCAGGGTTATACACAGCTCTGGAGGGAAATGTCTGCAGGCAGCAATATGGCCTTTGGCAAAAGACAGAGATTTAGGGAGGTCCACAGGTTTTCAGTGGAGCTCAGCTGTGAACAAGACAGAACTGGCCGGTTTGAGAGTAGAAGAGTAAAACTGGTGCTGGCTGGGAAGCAGCCAGCAGCAGGGGCGACTGCAGCCTTGCTCTGCGGGCCAGGGAAGGTGCACCCCGCGGTGCAGCTGTAATCAGGGATCGGGGCAGATCGCTCCGCTCAAGCGCAGGAGGGCTTGCAGCCCTGAAGGGGAAAGACAGACAGATTTTTCAGTGTTTTATCTCACTGTTGCTGAAAGAGATGAGTCTGTCATTATTTACTGCCATCTGTTAGATAGACAAGAGCGGCAGCTGCTAACGGTGATACCTTACATCTCATAACATCTTTCATCCCCAAAACTCGAGCCCCTGAGGGATTTACAAAGACAATGCAACCAGTCTGATGCCATAAGAAGAGTTACACTTCAGGCTGGTATCAATCAGTGGAAATTTAGCTGTTCTTTGTAAGCTATTTGCATCTCCGGAAACATTACATTTCTACGAGTGTGATTATGTGACTGCTAACAGCCAGTACAGCCCCTACCCTCTCGTGAGAGGTCTGGCCTGTGTGCGTGGGTGTAGGAGGGTTGTCTGTGACAAACCTCAGGTGGAATTCATCACATTTTTGATTCAGAAAGAAATTTGCCTCTCTCTTCTTTTTTTGTCCCATATTTTAAAGGCCTGGGTACACGTCCACGCACAGTAAGATTTAGAGGTGATTAAAGTGAGCTGGGAAGCAGATGTCTGACATCAGTGTAATACAGAACGCCTTTCTGAGACTTTTTCCCTTGCATGGTATTACCCTGATCTTACTCCACCGATCCCACTGAGATGAATTTGTTGGGGGGGGCACAGAAAACGCAGAGGGAGAAGCAGTACAGTGTGCAGGGCTAGAAGTGTCCAGTCCTGTGAGCTGGATCCAACACGGTAAGGGTTTTGTGGCTCCTCTGCTCCAGAGCTCTGCTCCCGAGTCTGCTGATGGCCGACAGGGTGACCTTGTTTGTGTCTCCTGGGTTCCTTGTACCTCGGTTTCATCACCTATAAAATAAGGATAATGTCACTCACCTTGTCTGCAAAATGGTTTAAGATCTAGTAATAAAAGGTACTAGGAAGGAGCTTAGGTGATATTACTATTTTATAGCTATAGATGAAAATGCAGATACCAAAGCAAATGACATGCGCATGCAGGTCATCCTGTCCCTTGATCAAAATCATGGTGAGAGAGGGAAGGGGATTTCTTCAAAGGAGCAGCCATCTGTCAGGCTTACGGAAGAAATTACTGAAGTGTGTTATCAATACTTATCAAAACTTGCTGGAGCGGAAAGGATTTTGCCATGCTAATGAGCTTTCATTTGTGGTTCCTTGCTCGGGACAGTTGGTTTCCTTTCTGCATTTCTCCAGGCTGAGCAGTGACTTTGCACTGCCTTTCAGTCCCTGCTCAGTGTCGTCTTCTGGTTCTCTTGTACTTTCTCAGTGTGGTTTCTGGGGAGGGTGAAGTCATCCTCGCTGAACTATTTCTCATGCTTATTGTTTTGCATTGTGTGAAGCGGCTTATTTTAACAAACTCTACATGTCTACAATGCCAAGAAGTAGGAGCGTTGATTGCATTCCTGGAGGCTGCCTCCATGTCCTAAGGATGTGCATTTCCATTTTATTGTCTTCTATTTTTACCTCCTTTTTGGGGGGGAGGAAGGGCTGGAACACCCTTGGGAAAGGCAGCGACCATCTCTGGGCTGGTGTGGTCGGGGCGTGGAGGGAGGGACACGGCGCGTCTCCCGGGCAGCCCCCGGGAGGTGGCACACAGCCCACACATGGCACACACATGAGCGGCCCTGGCAGCCCCCAGGCAGCCGCAGAGACCCAGCTGCGGAGAACCCCTCTGCCGCCTCTGGCTTTTTGAGGCTCATTTAAGCCCTAAAATAACAACTACCACTCCCTGCTGAGGGAAACCAGCCAGGATTAGCCAAAGCCTCCCATTCCCCACTGTCTAGTGAAACAAGGACTTTCCCCTCTGTGTAAATAGGATGACTTTGCTCCCCTCCCCTTCTCCCTGAAGGGGAGCACTGGGCTTCAGTGCGCTCCCTCCTGCCCTCTGACAGCTCCTGTGCATGGTTTACAGCTCAGGGCACCAAAGACAGTGGGAGACATATGCTAACCTAAGAAGGCAGCAGATGGGTGCAAGCGCTTTTAAGAACAGCTGCTGGTGTCTCATTTGATAATCCCATTTTTAACAAATCCATATGATGGCAAAAAATACTGGAAATTAGGTTTTTCTGTCCCCTCTCATCTCCTGAGCCATACTTGACCCGTTCAACATGATCTAGGGATTAAAGGCTTGTTATTTTAGCTTCCCTACAATAGATCAGAGCCTGATCTCTGCCAGGCCATTGAGCTACTGGCGCTTGGCTCTCCTCTTTCCAATTTTTTTTGTGTCCCAGGACCTGTGATGGTCCACAGATGTGACTTCTGCTAAGGGACACGGTGGATTTTCCCAAACACTATGCACCCTGGCATCAGCCCAATGTGTTGGCTGCAGCACGTTTTGTAGCACGTTTTGTAGCTCTGATCCTCCCATTTCTCTATTCTTAAGACTAAGAAAACAGCGTCAGAGAAGAAAGGCTCGGCAGCATCACCCCTCAGCAGCACAAGTGCGACCAGGAAGAAAAAGGAAGCCCTTGCTCTTCTCTAATGGGGCTATAAACATGCTTTTATGTCCGAGATCGGAAGGGAGAGAAATTGTGAGGCAAATCTTGTCAATACTGCACTTCAGGCTGTCGGCTGAGGTGTCCTTCGTCGCCATGGTATCGGTGTGCTTCAAACTAATAACGAATTTGCCAACACAACACTCCTGCTAATACCCTCAATTCCCAGATGGGGAAGCCGTGTCACTGAGATGCAAAGTGGCTTACCCAAGGTCACCTCGGAAGCAAACGGCACGGAGGGGAAAAGAGCTTGGGTTTATTGGCTCCCAGCGTTTCCCAGTGCGGCTTGTACCCTCTGGGAAGGTTTTGCTGATAGAAAGGGCTGTCCTGGTGATAAAGCTGGAATTGCCAGCCATGCCCTCCTCCTCTCCAAAGCATTGTTTTTCTAAGGAAGATTTTTTTTTTTTTCGAAGGGAGAGAGGCAAAAAGTGGTTTCCTGGGGTCGGTGGACCGTTTCGGAAAGAGGGAAAGAGCCGGGCCCGTGTTTACCCAAAGCCCCGGCCGGCAGCTCCTGCAACAGATGCCGGCCGCTTTTCGCCGTAGTTTCTCACCCCCGTTACGACCCCGCGCAGGGCGGAGCGCGGCCGGTGCCGGGGCGGGCTCGGCGGCCCCGCAGCCCCACACGTCCCGGGAAGGCACCGGGGGGGAGGTGCGGCGNCCGGTCCCGGGAGGTGCTGGGGGCGAGCCGGGGCGGGCGGGCCGGCTCTGCCGCCCCCGGCTCCCAGCCCCGCGCCGCTGCGGAGCGGCCCGGGGTAAGCCGAATATTTAAAAAAAATTCTTATCGTTGTTATTGTTTTTAACGGTCCCCGCCGCGGCGGGCACCGAGGCGGTGATGCTTAAGCGGCGGGGAACAGCTTCGCCCATGTGAGAGCCACAGAAGCGGGTGAAGCGGAGCTGTTCTCGCCGCTGAAGCTGCGATCCCCAGCCTTTCAGTCCAATCCTTTTAGGGGCTTGCTTTTTCATTTCCCCTTTTTTTAAAAAAAAAATGCAACTTTTTAATGTGGAAAGAGGTTAGTTGTGCCGAGTCACCAGAGGAAAACTATTTGAAAGCAGGTCTGAAACGTTTGGTAGACTGCCCTGGTTTTAAACTGCCTTTTTAGCGAATTCTACTCTTACACAGGAGATGTACAGATTCCTTTCCTTTGCAAGTTCATAATTGTGGGGCTTTTTCCTCCTCAGAGAACCGGTACATAATAAAAGCAGTTGGTCTCTACAGAATCAACAGTCTTGAATTACTGAGCCCTTGCCAGTCTGTATCTTCAGCTAGTTTGCTTTGCTTTTCTTTTCTGCTCTTGCAGAGCTCCTGCGTTGCATCCTTTGTACTCTGGGCTCCCACAAATAAAAAGGGTATTATAAAACTTATTTAAAGAAGCAGGAGGACCTATTGAACACACACACACATGCCCCCCTGTAATCAGCCAGGGAGCTGAATATAGAAATAAAGAGAGGAATAGATTTGCATTTGGATGTGCCATATATTGTCTTTGCAAAGAGAGGGTGCTTGGGACCTTCAAGGCACAAAAGAAAGCTGCTAGGTTTGTGGTGTAGCTGTGAACCTGTGATTAGATTTCTAGTTGCATCTCCTCTCGTTCTCTATTGCATTTAAATGGGAAATTAGCTCCTTTCACGATAAGGAAGTTTTCATTTTTTTAAAATACCTCACCAACTAGCAAATAAAGGCATTGTTAGGAGTGCATGACCTTGTCGAAAATTCATTTTGTGGGTCAGCTTTTCAGCTAGAGGCAACATCAAGGGGCACATGCAAAAAACCTGGGAGAGGCAGGGAAATATCCTTGGGTCAGGGGAGGTTAGCTCAGTAAGGCTAGAATGTCCCAAAGAAAAAATATCTGTACCTGCTGGGACGTGGGATCTAGCTGTGAGCTCTGTCCCAGAAGGCTGAGAGTTTTATCAGCCGTTCTGCCTATTGCTAGAACAGTCTCTCCTGAGCAGCCTTCATATGCACAGCCTGACACACGTGAATTTAAAAAAAGGGATGACATCAGTTGTACCGCAGTTCCGTGATTAAAGAGTTCCTAGCGGTGCTTTCAAACGAAGTTGTTAAGAAAGAGGAAAAGTTTGATGGAAAAAACTGAAGACTTGATTTATGTAGACCTCCCAACTCTAACATTGTTCGGGTGGCCTAGCAAATCTCCGTCCTGTCCTGCCAGGTGGAGACCGTCTGTAGGGATTACTCTGCTGGGGATAGTCCATTTGCAAACATTTGTCCAATTGCGCAAGGCAAAAACGTGCAGGACACTTGAACACCGTTTGCTAATATGCTGGAAGATGCTGAAAATGTGTCTTTTCTCCAAATTCAGCTGTGTTCAGTTTTTACAGCATAATGACGGTCAAAAGAAGCTGTTAACCTGTGGCTGCAGAAGAGATTTTGGATGTTTGCAATTTGGAAGTTTATAAATGTATTTTGTCAAGTTGGACACAATTCAGCAGTTTTTCATATTGATGTGCTCAGATGCATTGTTTGTCTTTCATTATCCAAATGGCATTACAGAGGGAAGCAGGTTTAGAACTGTTCTTGGAACAGTCCTTTTGAAAATTATAAAGTTTTTCCAGAAGACTGAGTCGTTGGATGAAATCCTATTTATAAATGCTATGACTGTTTAGAATTACTCAAAGATAATCAATCAGAATTAAGTCTTTCCTCTTCTTTGTCCAAAATGCACCTCTTTCTTCATCCTGGCAGACTAAGCAATGCACTTTCACTCTCGTTTTAACTAACAGAGGAATTGCTCTCCCCTGTCCCATGGGCTGAAATAGTTTATTTAAGTAAAAAAACCCAAAGAAACCAGAACACCTCCAAACTAAAATTTGCCTATCTGTTGTGTTAAATCGATTAACTGTAGAAGCCCACAGATATTGTTCCCCTTTTGTCGTTTCATTCACCATCAATAGCTGAAGGTGGAAAATGTCTTTCCAGTCTGATCAAATGTAGAGGAAATGTGGAGGGACCTTCATCATTTGGCCTGGAAAAGCTGAACAATCAACAATTCAGGTTTTATACAGAAGCGGAAATATTCTTCTCAAATAGTGGAATTCAATTTTAAATTCTGTTGAACACAGTTTAACTCATTTTTATACCTAAATTTGTTCAAATATGTTTTCTGTGCTTGTTGCATCTTTAAATCCTTGCACAGCCTCACCCTTTCTCTCCACATTTCCATGCAATGACACAGGAGCACACACTATCGGTGCCGGCGAAATTTGTATCAGGAGCTTGGGAAACTCGTTTTTTGCCAAGTATCTGATGGTTAACACACAACGGATGAAGGCTTTGTCAAATTAACAGTGAGGTTTCTAACCAGAGTGGTATGGAAATGAGTAATAAGCTAAGGCTAATGAAAGGCAGCTTCTATATTTGAACTGGTTGAGGAGGCATTTGAATGGAAAAGAGCTGAGATGCGTCAGATACGCTTAACAACGGTCCTGAGGTGGTGGTGGAAATCGCTCTTATCTAGATGACAGCTAAATGATACGTGACACATTCCTCCAGCAGGATGGTTGCCTCCTGTGGCTGGCCTGACCTCGGAGGGCTGAGCGGGACCTCCTCGCCTTCGGGCTCCTCCGTGGTGCCGGCCGCCACCGCTCGGCGCTAGCCCGTTGCCGACCCTTCCTGCATCTCCAGTGGGAGAATCTCCCACTGCATCTCCAGTGCAGTGTGGGAATTTACACTTGGATGTTGAAATTTTCTTGCCTCCCTCCCCTTACCGCTGCCCATTGTTCGAGACGATTTGCGGACAGGTGGTTAGGCAAGAGTGAATTCTTTATTATTGAGGCACGCCGCTTTTCTGTCTCCTACAGGAGATAAACTAGGTGTGCAGCATTGCAGCTGATGGGTGGAACTTGTCCTGACCTGCACAGTGGGCTGGGAGGCCGTGTGGATGTTGCTGGTGGATGGGTCGCATACCGACATCGGGCTTTGTGGCTGCTCTTACCTGCGGTGCTCCACAGAGGAGCTGCTCTCTTGAGTTAACTCACCGGTGAGCGAGGCAGCGAGCAGTGCTCGTCTGCACCCCAGTGTCATGGATGGTGCTAATTTCTCTGTGCTAATTGCTTTCCTTGGCAGACACTTTGAATAGGGCTTAGAAAATGGTTAGTAGCCAGACGGGGGCATGAAGCCTCCCCTGAAGATGCAGGGAGCCCAGCGGTACTTGAGGACTCATCAGGCTGGGAGAGGTTAAAATTCCCCTGACCCGGCGAAGCCCTTACATGGAGCTGCAAGGTGCAGGAAATAGCGAGGAACAACGTCTAGGAGAGCCAGGCAGGCAGCAAGTGTCCTTGGAGAGCACAGCGGCTCGTCATGGTGGGGTGAGCGTGGACAGCTGCTGCCGCAGGCGGGCAGGGTGGGCAGGGCGGGCAGGGTGGGCAGGAGGCACTTGCTGGCCGAAGCATGCGTAAAGGACTTTCCAGTTGGGATCCAGTTGTTGATCCTGGCCCAAATAGGGTCATTGGTATTTAACAAAGGGGCCAAATTCCCTTTTAAGAATCTGGCTGGGATCTGATTGCAGTGCTTCTCCCACAGCCTTCCTCACAACTGTGAGGAATACCAAGTATGAGTGGCATTTGCGTCTGGTAAACACAAGGGAGAATGGGGCTTGTTCTGGCAGAAGTGACTTCACTTTCTTATTTTCAAGAAATTATTTTGTATTCTTAAGAAAAATGCTTTTAATAATTAACCCTTTCTCAGCAAGCTAGAAATCCCAAGTTTAGACCTTCACTGGGCTGATGCTCCCATCGTCCAGTCTTTTGCAAAACAGTGATGGTCGGAGGGTCCCGGTTACAGTAGGGCAGCAGGAATTTATAGCTTTTGGGTAAAAGATGATGCTTCTGTGTATCCTTTTTAAAATACTGATGCCTGTTATCATAATATACACACTTCTTTTGTAAGAAACGAGTAGCAAAGACCATGTAGTGGGAAGAAATCTCTCTGCCTTTTCCAGGGGCTAAAATCTGAGCTTGAAGGAGCATTTTTATGTAGATTCGTTCCCTGGTGCCTCCTCCCCCTTTAGTGGCTAGTGATATACTGTAGGAGTTCGCGCTACTGTGAGCAGGGAATTAGTTCTGTAAATTGTTTGGTTTGGTTCCAGTCTGACTTCAACAAAACTACAAAATAACGCTTCAGGTTGTTGTGGTTTGAGTGAAAAAGGTACCTGTTCAGACCAGTTTTTGGTTTGGGTTTGGTTCAACTCTGTGATTACAGGTCTTAATCCTGCCTCAAAAACAGCCCTATATTGCCTGTTTTCCTGCCTCTTTTAGTCCAGGAGTTGAGGTTTCTGGAGTCTGTCATTGATTTTGCTACTGACTCCCTGTGTGACCTTTGAGCAAGTGGCTTTATCACGGTCTTGCTTTGTATGTAAGGGAGGTACGAAACACTGGCTCACATGGGTATAGGAGAGTTAATTAATTAACATGCAGGCATGAAGCATCTCCAGGAAGAAGGTCATAGAAGTGCAAAAAAATAGATTAATTTGCTGCTGCTTTTGTAGCTTTCTGCTTTTCCACTCTTCAAAAGGAAACCTGTGAAACTGCTTAGCCTTCGCTGTGATTTAGAGCTGGAACAGGTTGGTCGTATACTGAGGACTATCTTTAACCAGCCTCACACAGTACATACCCAAAAATGTGCTGCAGCCAACTGGCATGATTAATTCAGTGCTACCATTGGCATCTTGGTTGTTGAGACTGGAGAAACAACTGTACTTGAATCCAGGAAGGCATCGCCTATCAAGATGGTGCTAAGTGGAGCTGTGTGTCATGCCCCATGGCCGGTGTGCTGTCAGACGCACACAGCACATTGCCAAGTGTGTCAGCAAAGTGAGAGCTTTTTGTTGCTCTCCAGTCTCACGCTGGATAGTGCTGGGCAGGTGCCCTCTCTTCTGTTTTATTGCTTACGCTCTAGAGGGGAATTGCTTTACTAAGAGGTAGGATATCTGGCAAACAGCAGTTTTTCCCTTTTATTTCTCCAGATAACTGCCATGGAGGGACCTGTGTGTCACCTGTAGATGCTTAAAATTACACTCCTAAGTCTGTGTGTGTAGGCAAAACTCTTAGAGAGCCCTCACCGCAGGCAAAGGAAATTGCTGCTTTCCGGCACATTGTAATTTGACAACCTATGGAGGTGCTTAAATATGTTTAAGGTGTTTAACTTTAGGCAGTCAAGTTTGAATGTGAGGGCATTAATGTTTACTTGACGTGAAAAGGATGAGTCACCTTGAAGCTTATGCCGTGCTTCTCTCCCCATTCTAGTAAGAATCCTTCTTGTATATCACATTTAATGGCTTTTTGATTAGGAATGCAAATAAGAACCTTGTTAGCTCCAGTGGATTTAGCATTCAAGCTCATTGAGTTTCGGAGTTGCACTTTTGGACAGTCAGTGTCCTGCTGCACAGTTTGCCTTGAAAGGAAACATTTTCTTTCTCATCATCATCCCACTGTTTACAGAGCCTATCTGTGCGGGTTTGTAGCTAAAATAAGAGCAGGCTTTCCTAAGGTGGAGTGTCCATGTCACTGTGATGGATGTGGTGGGTTCAGGAGAGAAGCAGGGAGGCAAATCTGCTGATCCAGGCAGGGTGAGAGCTAGCAAGAACCCAGGAGCAGGGGCTCACTTGCTGGGCTGGCTTCATAAACTGCAAGATGGGACGAGGCCAGGTGTGATCCCCTGAAACACATGTCAGATCCCATTTGAGTTTCCTTACAGAGAAGGTGCGTGCAATCTCCTCCATCTCTTCTCTTTGTATTTCCATCTGTCTTGTCTCCTTTGTTTGTCTCCTTTCTTGTGCCTGGAGCAGTTTGGCATCCCACGCCTGCTGCTGCTTCTTGCCACAGCAGCCAAACCGCACAGCTGACTCACGACGTGCACCTTCCCTGCTCCTAATGAGCTCCTCGGCCACACGCTCATTTGGGGCTTCCTGTCATCAAAACAGAGCTTGGCTGGTGAACCATTCTCTAGACTTTACCCAGAGGGCAGATGTGGGCTCACTTACCAACGAGTGTGGAAAGAGGTGGGAGCCCAAAGGGCTGTTGGAAGGGACCTGGCTCCATGTCACATCTTGGGGAAGCTTTTCTGTCTGCGGCAGCTGAAGGAAATTTTGCTATAAAAGCATTTCCATACTTTGTTCTGTCTTCTCATTTAGGCAGCTTCTCCACCCTTGCCCTTGGCATCACTAGTGTGCTGTGTCCTGGAGGAGACTGACCCTGTGGTGGTCATATGTCAGTGGTCCACGTGTCTATTTGGTGGCCCCAGTGCCTTTAGGTTGTGAGGTCCTACCACCTCTCTGAAGACCTCCTCATTCCACCTTTTTGCTTGCTGCAAATACAGCAGGACTGCCCAGAGGCATTAGCTCGTCCCTTCCCAATGGTCCCTTAGATAAGATGTGTGCCCATGGGAGGACATGCTTAGTGGGAGCGAGGTGCTGTTTACTCTGGGTTGTTCAATATCTTGTTGATGGCTGTATTTTTTTTTCCCCTCTATATGTTAAAAAGCATGAATCACTAGCACCGAGACGTCTGGTTGAAAGCTGTATCTCAGCATGCCTGTGCCAGCATTTTCCTTCAGACCCGGATGCCCTGTTGTCTCAATTTCTGACAGCTGGGACATTAAATTCCTGGTGTCTGGACAGTTGAAGTGGGGCTTTGGGGAGAAGTGAGGGAGGGGAAAGTGATTTCTTGCTTGTTAATTTGTTTTTCCCTCTGTGTCCAGGGAGATACCTTCCTCTGCTTTGTGTAAGCAGGGCTTGCTTTATGCTCAGGAGTTTTTTCTCTCAGTTCTTTCAGACCTGTGGCAGTGGAGCAGCTCAGAGATCTCCTACTGAGAGGATCAGGACCCATCCCTTTCCCTGATTTCAGCAAAACCATGTCTTTTTTTCCTTTCTACACCAACAGGACTGGTGTAAAGAAACCAAATGAGAAGATAAGAAATGACTTCTTGCTTGCTGCTGGAATTACACAAGAAGATTCTTCAAAGAAAAAACATTTAACTGCATTTCAAAGCTTTTCAGTGCAGCAGGGAAATCACATTTAGGATTTTTTTAAGAGTTACTGATGCTTTGAAGGGAGAAAAATGGATGGAGTTGTGTTTGTAGAGTTATCGGCTAGATAGTTGTATATAACAGGTTTCATTTTCTCAGTTTTCTTGTTTCACTGTGGATATTTACATAATAATGAGACTTTTGTACTTTAGGAATTCTCCTATTTTAACCATCCATTTGTCTGTGACTCCAGGTTTCTTGTGATTGCACTCCTGATGGCATAACGTCTTACGGCTATGTGGAAGAAATAAATAGACCACATAAAAGCACAGCTCTATTTTTCATTGCCCATGTAGCAACACAGGGAAGACAGTCAGTCAAGAGAGAATTTCCCCGAGCAAAAGTTTTCCATCAGTTTTCCAAATGTCAGGGAAAAAAGTTGTTTGATTTTTGCCCTCCTCCATAACTCGAGTGTTAAATCTGCCGAGCCCTGCCTTGACAAACCAAAGATAAAAGATAGAATATCCCATTTGGGAGCAGAAATGAAATAATTTCATTCAGGTTTATCTCTCTTTCCTCAGCGATAACTAGCACTGTGGCAACAGCTTTTCTCAGCCTGTTATCTGTTTTGGTCTCATTGGGGCACCAGCTTCTCAGCTTAACGTATTCTGTAATTTACGGAGTGCAGTTCAAAAGTTATCTCCTCAGTGTGATGCTAAGGTTGAAAGCATAATTCCTAATGAGGGGAAATTGCTATTTCTTGGGGTCTTGAACTTGACATGGTTGGATAGAGCTTTTTTTTTTTGGTAACAGAAAACACTTGGCGCTTGGCGCTTGAGATCTGTCTAGTCTAGTGTCCTGATGGTGGCCAAAATTGCTGCTAAGAGGAGCAGCTATGAGGCTGCAGTGAATTACAGGATTTTGGGGAGGAGACAGGACCTCTAAGCACATGCTCTCCAGAAGGCAGCCAGGCAGGTTAACACCAGAGCCTTGGTGTTAACCAAGGTACAGTAACTTGGTACAGTAAATTGGAATATCTATATCACTAGAGATCTTAAAGAACAAGTTTGTTATTCACTAGCTAGGAATGGCATTGGTAGAGCTGGTCCCATCAGAAGGTAAAGGTGGGCTAGATAATCCCTGCAGGCTCCTGCCAAAGAGGAGTTCCCAAGAAACACCTCTTTAAGGGGGTGTTCTTTGGCAGTGCTTTCCTTGGGATGCTGTCAAAAACTCTTGATTATTGGTCCTGCAAAGTGAAAGGGTTTCTAGTATGAAAACTAAAATATTTTACTAACTGGCTGTTGCTTTACTTTTAGTGATAATGAGCATTGGCTGTATATTGTGCGGTGGCCATGGTGCTGGCTTATAAAACAGAGATAACTTTCATATGATGGTTCACGGGGACAAACTACACAATGGAAAGAGCATTTTAAGTGGCCCGACTTTTATCTGACGATCAGCGTTGGATTTGCTCTGGAGCATGGTGCCCCTTGGGGCTCCGCAGCTGGCTGGTAAATGTAGCCCTGTGCAGGACGGGCTGGGGACGAGCCTGTGGGGACATGGGGGACACGGCACGGGGTCTTCACGAGAGCCTTGTCGGCAGAGAGGGCTGAAAAATAAAAGTTGAACATCGAGACCATGTGTGCAGGGAGGGAAAGCTCAATGCCAGCGCAGCTTCCCTGCACTTGCATGGGAGAAGGCTTGCAGATATTTCAGTATGCCAGGCATTTTGGTTGATCTCTCCTGGAAAGGAGATGTCCTCTGAAGAGTACGAGGCCGATCTTCAGACTGGCATCCGATTTGTGAGTCTTAATTACTGGGTGATTTGCCAGCAGGAGAACAGCACTGCTTGTGCTGCCGATGTGATCAAAGGGAGAGGGTGAGAAGGACAGATGCTTCACAAGTCAGGATTTCAAGGAAATCCACCTCAGTTAAAGTTTATAAAAACTGATCTTAGCTAACAGACCCTATAGCATGTCTTTAAATACCACAGCCTTGAACAGTCTGTACTGAGTCATGCCTGGGGATTGCTGTTATTAGGGGATATTATGAGGGCTAGTAAAAGACAGCGGAAGATACAAACACACACACACGCGCACAAAAAAAGACCAAATGCTGTTAAGTATCCAAAATCAATCTTCTGAGTCTGGGTGTTGTTTCCAAAAATGTCTGAGTGGCTCAGGGCAGACTTATTCTGATTGCAGTTTGTTTTGCCCATCGGCAGCGGCAGTTGTGCTGCGCTGTGGATGCTGGCCTCATATGGTCGGGCTTGGCAGCGGCATCCCTATGTAGGAAAACTTATCTCTCGCTTCACCTTGTAGGTTCAGAGATCTGGCAACAAGTGCTTTTATGTAAGACCTTTTGTATACATGGAATTGTGCAGGAAGAGAGATTTTTTCTGAAATAAGAATGCCTTCTTCCAAATTAGCTTAGTCTACTGCTTACGTTATCCGCTTTGAAAGGGCACACGAGCACGCCAAATACCAGCGTCTGCACATAGATACTGGCAATAATGAATCTGCTGTCCATTTGCACCCTGCCTTGTTCCAAAATAACTTTCATGTCTAGACAAAGGATGCAGCTCACCTGCAAGGCTCGGCTATACCTTCTGTTTGTTTTGCTATTGCATAGTAATTAAGTTATTAATTTATTTTAAAGGGTTCCAAGAAATGCCTCTTCAACCCCAATGTTTATGTAAAAGAGAAAGAGAAATTCATAATTTATTGAATTTGTGTGTGTTCTGCTGGGATTATTCATTGGAGGAACGTACTAAGTGATTTTTTTGTATCCTAGTAACCAACTGTGGTTGCTTTTCCATGAATAATCTTCATGGTTTAACTTGACCAGCCAAATCTAGAAGGGAAAACTCAAGTAAATTAAATTTATCAAGGCAAATAATTACAAGGCACAGATAGCTTTTTGCAGGTGAGAGAGAACAATTTTTTTTCTCCCTCATTTAACTACATAATAATCAGATTGACAGATGCTGTCTGGAGAGTCTGATTTTACCGAGCAGAACAATAGCGGAAGTTCGAGTCGTTATGAGCTAAACTTCAAAACTTGATTTGTTTAATATTCATAATTAATGAATTGGTTAAAACAGTCCTTTCCTCCCTCAAACAAGAAATGTGATGGTTTTCAGCACTCCCTAATAGCAGTGCAGATTCTTTCCCTTCTATGGGTGCCAGGGTGGGGAGCCCGGGGCGGGGGTCCGCTGCGGCTCAGAGCTCCCGGCTCTGCTGCCGCCTCGTCTGCTTCACAAAGACGCTGTGAGGCTTAGTTAGTAACATGCTTTGCCAAGCCCTTTCTCCCTGAAATGCCAGCCCCACGTGCAACAGCCGGAGTTTATCACTTAATAGAAGTGTTCGCATTTTTTCTCCTTTAAAATTTATTTTGATTAAAAATTAGCCCCTTTTCAAAATTGAGTTTTGAGGGATCGTGTTTCTTTTGAAAGGCCTCTTGCTCTTAGAAATATTAAAAGCTAGTTTTAGAAGCAAAACAAAAATAAAAATTTGCTTCCCAGCTCCCTGAACATGTTTACTGTTTCTCCCACCCTCTTCAAGCATTCAGCTGACCATCTCTAGGCAGAGGGCAGAGGTACATTCCTCCCAGAGAGGTCAAAACCGCTTCTCATTTTAAAACAAACTATTTTCAAACCATCTTTTTATATGCATTCCTATTTAGTAAATGTTTACACACCCATGCAAAAAACCTGCACTCCTGTAAATACTGAAATTTATGTGCACGCCAGTGGAATCAATCACCAAACCACATCAAGCAGCCCTTAGCTAGTCACTCGGATTTTCCTTTGAGATGAGATGAACGGTACAACCTCACGAGACAGTCCCGGGAGGAGGGAGAAGCTTTCCTTGTGTGCCTCTGGATCGTGACCATGTTTTCCCCCTCTCTGATTTTCTGCCTGCCTCTGGTATCTTGAGCACAGCCCCGCATCAAGCAGTCCTTGTTTACTCCTTTCCAGCAGACTAAAGGTGATGGGCAGAAATGTTAGGTCAGTGCTGCGGACCTTTCTGTGCTTATATCGCTGTGTTTTCCCTTTCTGTGCCTGTATTCCTGTACTGAGCCAGGGCATCACTTTGGAGTGGTTGCTGTTGTGCATCTCCAGACGTCATTCATCACCACAGACTCATCGCCTCGGATCTCTGCCCTACCGAGTCAATGCTCTTCCAAAGCTCTCCCTGTCTTTTTCGTAATCTTTTTCCCTGGAGCCAACAGTGGTGCTGGGAGCACTAGTTGTGACTTGTCTCTGTGGCAATGAAAGAGTAGCTGAAGGGAGTGATGCTGCCTTATAGCTCACCACTCTGCTGCCTTGGAGGGGGCGTGGGTTTTGGAACCTGAAATGCTTTTTCTCTGGGGAAGTGACCGTTTCCCTGGAGAGGTGTTCAGGCAAGGCGTGGTGGGTGGCAAAGGGGGTGTTTGGGGTGTAGACACAGCACTGCCTGGGATCAACGCCGGGGAGCAACCCTGGGACTGTGCTGGTGGGGGATGATCAAGGCAGACGTGCCAGCTGAGCTCCTTCTGGTGGCCCCGTGCAACCCTGGGTGCATGTGCTGCACCGGGGCTTTGCCCGATAAGGGCATTTAAGTCCAGCAGAGAGGAGGAAGAAAACTCCCTGTCCAAAGCACTGTGGGCCTGCCCTGCTGTCACAGGAGGGGAGCTGCAGAAAAAATTCAAATTCAGCAGTTAGTGCTATGAGAATGAGGCATCAGTGAGATGCAGATGGGAAAGACGGGAGCAATGGGCAGGGCATTTAGGCGCAGACCTATGCTTTGTGCAATACTCAAGGAATGCCGTTCCCGTGCCGGCGGAGGCTCCTGGTGCTGCCTCTCTGGCTTGGAGAGGTTCAACAGCTTGGCTGGGTCCACTCTGGGGAGGGTCTGCTGGTATTGCCCCACCAGCAGCTCCTCCTTATTAGGTGCCACCTCAAACTAGTAAGACGCTCTTCTGCAGCACCTTGTGTTCTCTGAGCAAAGGAAGCATTGCAGTCAGAGAGCTTTCATATGCCATTCATACATGACTACATGGCACTGCTTGTGTGCAGGTGAGGGCTCCTGGTAGTTTAGCAATGGCATGAAACGTTTCTGCTATTGATCCTGCATGACCAGGGTGGCCTAGAAAAACCTAAAGAGGTACAGGAGGACATGCTGCTGTCTCACCAAGCTCTGCGTGCGTAGGAAGCTGAGCTGGAAAGCATCCCCGAATTTGCTGCGGTCAGGCAGGCACCTGCTCTGCCCTGGGGCTGTCGATGGGCAGAAGGTTTGCTGGTCCCACGTCCCAGGTTCTGTCTGAAAAAAGCTGCCATGGTGCTAATGAGGGGGCTTTCTCATTGGGAACCAGTGGTTTTAAGCGTATTACCATGCTCAAAAGCATGGAAATGGAGGGGTAAGGAGGGCTAGATCAGGGCGGGAGTTTGGGCATGGTGTACATCCAGGGTGATGCTGAGGACAAGCTGTGCCACTTGCCGGCCCCTTTCCCTCCTACTATCTGCCAGGAGTAGCTCTTGCAAGCAGGAGGCTGGTTTCTCCAGCAAAGGGTGATGAGTTTGTCTTTGGTGGGTGCTCTGGTCTGCCTGTCCATCAGGGAAATCTCAGACACGTACCAAAGCGCATGCACACCTTTCTGTAGCACATGCAGCACGTCAGTGCTGGAAGTCCTACATGGACCTGAGCCGACGGAGCTGTGCCAGGGTGGACATTGGCCACTGCCATTCAGATGATTTTCAGCGTTATTTTTAGACATCTTGAGTGCAATTCACTTCAGCTGAAGCCAATTCCTCGATGTGCTGGCACACGAGGGGTTGGGTGGATGGGAGCGTGACTGCCCGGGGGAACATGCCTTTCTGTGGGATGCAGGGAGGTTTTGGGGAAGCTGAGCCTCTTCCCTTCTGCCAGCAGCAGATCGCTGCAACGAATGAGTTGCTTAGGAGAGGGCTTTCCTGCAGCTCTTCAAGTGACCGCTCAGGTTTGGTATTTCAAGAAGGCGCTCCGTGAGCAGTGGCACCCATAACGCCCAGTATCCGGTGGGTTTGGGACCAGGGGAAAGCCCCTGTGTGGGTCTGTTTTGCTGACTTCAGGCTTTCCGTACATTTGGCATCCCTTTTTCAGCATGTTTCCAGCTCAAAAGTCCCTGGGAGATGATGTGAGTGGCACATGCAGCATGGGAGACACACGGTGCTGTCTATTTTGAAGAAGCGGAGGGACAGCGTGTAGTTGTGCCGCTGCCTGTGTTTTATTGTGGCCAGAACCACCAGAGGCTCTAAGCTGTCAACATGTAATTGTATATTTTTTTGTCTGGTAATAAAATTTTGTTCTATCAAAAAAAAAAAAAGAAAAAAGAAAGAACCAAAAGAACCACCCAAAGAGAAACAAATTCTTTTTCTCCACAGTTTTTCATATGTGATTTATAGGTGTGTTTTTCCAAGTAAATCCAAACAAGGCCAGTGAGTGACTCTGAATTAAAGTTTGATTTGGTTAATTGAAACGAGCCATCTGGGTGGAAATGGGAGGTTTTAGACAGCTGTTTATATCATCTCTTGTGGGATTTCTAAGATTTCTAATTCCATAGTTACTAAGGATTGTGCCGTTTGACCTATACCGTTGTATAGGTGTAAATGATCTATGAAGAATAAAAAAAAATGTAAGACAGCTATAAAAATAACAACAGCTTGCAGCTCTGCAGTAAACTGTTTTGAAGGCATTGACCAAGTGTGCTCTGCTAAACGATGGTCCCAGCTCCACCTTAAAAGGTGGGAAAAGATGATACAACCCAGTACTTTAGATTGCCTGGACCTCCCCTGGCAGGCAGGCGTCCACGGGTGATCACTGTTGAGGTTGCAGTGCTGTTTGTTTGCTGTATAATTCACACATTCACCCCATCCTCTGGGGGAGGGAACAAAAAAAGGCTCTGGCCTTTTTCTGGCCAAAAAAAGCTGGCATTTATCTTCAACAATGCAAGGAATTGTCTCTCATCTCCAGATTTCTTCGGTTCACCTGCCTTTATCATGTCTTGGCTGTGGTACCACAGAGGGAGAAAAATGTTGATGTTGACTTAGGTGGGCTGGGATCAAATCCCACTGGCGCTAAGAAGATTGACATGGAGGCTTAAAAATAAACCTCTCTTGCTCAAATCCTTTTTGTGTTGAAATAATTGAAGACATTTGAGATGAAGAAAGGGGCTGAGGTCATTGTGTGTCCAGTATTGCTATGACTGTATTTTCTTTTGTTTGGACAGTTTAATGTCTTGAAGTGGCTCTTGTTTCCTCTTATTAATTCCTGTAAATATCATGGAAAAGGATCTCACAGCTCAGCCATGCAGCAGCCAAGTCTTGCACAACCACTTGCCTGTCGGACTGGCTTCATAGCTTAGCAGAAAACTAGGCATTTAAAAAAAATTCAACCAAGGAAAAAAGGATGCGTCTTTTTTTAGTGGAACATTTTCCTCTGTTTCTGGACCAGCAAAGAACTCTCCTCTTCTTTTTTTTTTTCTTTCTTTTTTTTCTTTTAAAAATCTGTGGCTTTATTTCTGAAGATGTAGCGTATTTAGAAAAAGCTATAGCCTATCTCTCTGAACATTAACTAAAACAGCCAACAAAATATGTGATATTATTGTACAGGTTGGACCGTACATGAGTTGAGTGAAGTCACCAGCTCTTCAGATCACTTGGAATGAGAGTTTGGCCAGTATTAAATTTATTTAAAATTTCCCTGCTGGGAGAGTGTTGGCCTTGGGCCCCAGCCCACCCAGTGCAGGCTGGACTCAGCCCCTGTGCAGTTCCCTATAACCCATGAGAGTTCCCACCACCACAAATCCCTTTGTGGTTTGCGATGCCTCCAGGGAAATGAGCCTGGCAGAGTGGAAGAGCTGTGCTTTCCTCCCCTGATTTAATTATAACCAGTTATTCCCATCCCTTTGCCCTGTTTTGGATTCTTTACATATTGTTTCAGAAAAGCTTAGTGGAGTCGCAGCCTTTGTATATATAAAATATAGGATGATTGAAGACCTGGCCACTTCTTTATTTAGCTTCCATGCGTTCCTCCCAAAGCATTTTCCCCTGTCGCTGCCAGATCACTGTTTAAACTGTGTGTAAATATAAAAGGAATTGTGGACAACATTTAAAAATGCTGCACCATGTTGGGAGCAGGGCTTGCTGGAAAGAACACCTTCCTAGAGGCCTTTTTCCTCTTTTTCAGTGGTTTTGCAGCTCCCTGAGGACAGATCAAAAGCCCTGTATGGGTGCCACCATTAGGTCTAATGGCTCTCTGGTTATCCATCCCTGTTTGGACTGAAATAGCTCCACTGTTTTTTCTTTTAAACTGAATTCTTTCCTGTCCTCTGAGTACAGAGAAGTTGTAATTAGGAGGAAAAAAAAAAGAGACCCTTAGAATCACTATGAAGAGAGGAGATAAAGATGAAAGAGGCTTCTGTAACAAATTTGATGCAAAGAAAAATAGCAGGTTTGTTCCTTTTATCATAAGCTTTTCTTGGAAAGAGTTGAAGTTGGAAATGAATGGCCAGGCTCTCCTTTCTGCCCCTGTAGCATCGCTCTGAGTGCTGCTCTTGCCCTTCATCTGCTGTTTTTCTTTGCAGCCCTGCTGCTGGACAATTCCCATGCTTACGGGAACGTTTTCTTGTGTTTTTCCTGAACATGGAAAACACGCTCAGCTGATAATGAGCTCGGCTCGAGCATGGTGCACCCCACCTGAGTCGCCCAGAGCACAGCTCAGCTGTAGCATGGTACAGGATGGTGCACACGCAGACCCAGGCAGCGTCCTGACAGCACTTCTTATGTACTGGCCTTTCTCCAAACATGCTTTTTGGAGGTGGGAAGGGCGTGAGTATAAATTGTATACAGTCTGAATTCAGAGACAACGTAAACACTGGCTTTTAGGGTGTTTTCAGAGAACAATGCATCAAAAGCCAGGCTAAATTACCACTATTACTTTTCAAATCTTTTTTTCTCCCTGTTTCACAAGCTGCCCTCCTGGTGCAGTGCCATGATGCTGCCTGTCTGTAGGGGATGGGTGGGTTTCCTGCATCGGGGAGAAAACAAAATTCTTTCCCTCTTTTTGTTCCTGTCTCGCTGGAAGTGACACATTGATGGGCTGATGGGAAGGATGTGCTAAGCTCCAGCACTCTTTCCATAAGCTCTGTATTGAAACCATGGGATGGAATAAAAATGCTGCTCTGAGGATATTAGAAGGGAATGCATTTCATTCTCCAATTTCATTAAAAGCCATTAAGATTGGAATGACATGGTCACTATTTATAAATCCCCAGTGCAGATGACTTGGTACAGCTGGTCAGAAGAAAAGAGGTTCAATGGAAACAGGGAGTCTATTTGCATTAATGGTCATTACGTGCTCCTCTGGTGGCGAGGGGAGGGTGAGGGCATGGACCATTTCAGTGTCAGTGATTATGCCGCTCACATGTTCTTGTAACTCTTCAACAAATCACAGTCATGGCTGGAAAAGGAAAACACCGGTTCAGGACAATGCTTTTTAAACGTAAAGCGTTGCTCTGAAAAACAGTTCTGAGCCATTTATACTGTCTGTAGGGGAAAAGTTGTCTTGGAAGTGAAGAACTAATGAATGGAGAGGAATTGGGCGCAAGGCGACAAGCCTGGATTTGTTTTTTAATCTGTGAAAATACTCTAACTAGGATCTTTTCTGTGCAGCGTGATTAATCAGGAACGTACGATGGGTCTCTCGCAGACTCAACAACGGGGTCCCTCCCTGTCTCAGAGCGAGAGCCATGTGGTGGCCCCAAGCCTTGAGGGACCAGCAGCACTCACTAATACAGCAGGGTTTTTGGGTCTCTCGGGTTGCTCTTAGGCTGTGCCTGCGGCCTCTGCTGCAGCAGTGAATGCTGCTGGCCTGGAGCAGGGAGGAAGGCGAAGGGATCCCTGAGGCACACCCCAGTGGCACAATATCCTATAAAATTAAGAATATCTCTGTGTCTGTCTTGATGCCATGAAAATACATATTTGAGCCATGCTGTAGAGCACTGAAACCCCTGAAGACAAAGTCTTTCTCTCTAATGACTGTAGGAGTAGTCGTTAGAGAAAAAGACTCCCTGACACACATGCCATGGGACTGTCCTCGAGTCAGGCTGTGGAAAAAGGGAATGCACAAGGAAAATGGTGCTTGACATAACAGCAAAACCACTGTTGAAATGGGATCCTTGGATGGTGGCCTTCTAAGCTGGGTTTAACTTGCAGTGAGCACAATGCACTTGATTTAACAAAATTGATGCATCAGAAGGTGGGAGTGGGCTTCAGACCTGCTTGAAGTAACAGCCATTGAAAAAAAATAGTTTAGCATCGTAAATCCATGGAAATGGGACCCCATTTCTGTACGAATTTAGTAAATCAAAGCAGAACCCAACTGCCCCAGAGAACATGCAGTTTTTCATCCACATCTTTGCTCCTCTCCTCCCATCTTTGGGTCTCCAGCTGAGTTCATTCCTCCAGACCAGTCTTCCCAGCCTGAAGTGCTACATCTTTTAGTGCTCTCTGCTTTATGGTGCACATCATTGTCTGTTTCTAGAAAACAGTGAAAATAATAAATCACGAAAAAACATATTTTAATCACTGACTGGCAAGCTGAGCATTTAGATTTGGAAGATATTTAGTCTCCCAACCTAGCGGTCCTCAGAAACCATTTGTGGAGTTGCTTAAACAGACATCAACTGCTTACGTCTCATTGCTTTTGATCACCTCCCAAAACCGTGCTATGGACTCTGAATTTAGGACTAGAAGATAAAGTGAGCTGAGCAGCCCTCTGCTCTCCCCAAGTTAAACTTAACTTTCTAAAGAAGGTAACAATTTGGCAAAAACACAATACATCAAGTGAGAGGCGCAGGTTTGCTCTCCTGGTGTATGAAATCATACGCGTTGCGTATGCAGCATGTTAGTGAGAACCCAGTCCAGAAATTCCCAATAAGAGCTATAGTAAGAGTGGCTGACTGATTATTTTTGACAAGATGTTTTTATCTTTAGCCAGTAGCCAAAAGTTTCATGTGGTTTTGCATCCCATATTTTATGACTTTCAAATCCCTGACATCTTTCAAAGCTCTTTGGCTCAGGAGCATGGCCTTCCAACTGACACGAGCCAGTGGACTTGGGTGTCGAGGCCATGTAACGGATTACAATAAGCTGTGCCATTTCCAAGGCTCCTCATCTGTCATGCAGCTGCTTTCATCACTCGCACCGAAAGACTTAAGCAGGGATTATGGCATGAACCCTGCCTTTTCGCCATCCCTCTCCTGCTCGCTCTCGCTCTGTCTCTCATTAACCAAGTCTAAGAATTTGTTACTAGAGTTGCAGACTCATTGACCCAGGTTCTCTAATAATACGGGGGAGAGGAGATTTTTTCCCATGCTTAATTGCTGGCTTCTGTGTATTCTTAGTACTATTTATGTGCAGGAGAACTAAAAACCTGTAATAAAGATGGGGCCAACTTTGCAGCAAAATTCATGCACACGGTGAGAGGCACAACAGGAGAGAGATGGGGGAATAGGGAGATGGAGGTGAGCGTAGGTGGACTTACCTATACTTGCAGACCCAGCAATAGATTTTTTGATAGCAGACCCTGCTTCTACAGCCTGATCCACAAGACCATATTGGTTTAGCTCAGGGCTCCCCACTTTGCTCTGAAAATGCCACACCATCAAAGTCATGCACTGGCTTTCTTTGTGTCAAGTTTGATTTCTTTTACCACCAAAAAGCAAAGTCAAGCAGAAGGTCTGGGAGTGGGTTGGGAGAGTATTGCTGCCTGACCTGGGAGAGCGCTGGCTCTCCCCAGTCTTTGGGGCTCTGTGATCGCTTCTAGGTCGTGGAAGATTTGCTGTCGGCGCTTTCCATCCTTGGAGCAGGCCTTCTGTCATGGTTTATTTTCTGCTTCGAGGCAGCTGGTGGATCTTGGAGATTCAACTGCACTTGCCATCTTTTGGCTCTGATGCTGGTGTCGTGATGTGACATTTGGTTAACCAGGAGAGCTAAGCCCTGGCGTTGGCTTTCCTGTCAAGGCAACCGTTCTTTTGAATGATGTGGTTGAACTTTGCGTTCATATGAGCTCCCCACCGCAAGGAAAGGGCTTAATTTGAAAGGAGCAAGGATGCAGGAGCTTGTTTCCTGAGGACATGGTAGGAGACAGGGGATGGAGCATCCTGGAAAATACTGCAAGGTCCTGCTGGAATTGCCCATGTTTGCTGGTTTGAGAAAAAGGGTCAGAAAAAAGGATTTTGCCTAATGCTGTTGGCAAATATCTCTGCTTTCATGGAGTAATGCCTGGAAGACCAGAATAAATGTGTCATTAGCCTCTGCCTAGAAAACAGTGGGTTTTAGCTTTTTTAAAAAAAAATCCCCCCTAAAATGTTTGGTTTCAAGCATGAGCCACAGAAGCAAGAGGGTTTTCTCACTTGAAAATCCTTGTGGAGTCACGTGCAACTTGATTTTGCGAGTTAAAGTCAATCCCTGTTCTCTACCAGGGATTTTTCTGGACTGTTTTGCAATGAAAAATGTTATATGTCCATGAGATACTTGCGTCGAGAGTTACCTCAGTGCCACAACACACCTTCTTTTAATGAAAAAACAACTTCTGTCTTTCCTCCTCCCCTCCTTCCCAAATTAGTATCTTCAAAAATGTCACATTTCCTGCAATTCACTACAGGCTCTTCAATCTCCCATTTATGCCTCAATTTCTGTATCACTCTATTGCAAGTGAACCATGTGGGGGTTTTTAACTGCCTGGAAATTTGTCTCAGGTTAGAGGACTGGGCAGGGAGAACTTTACATCGAAGTGAGGCTCTGGGCTGGTCATGCAAACCACAGGAATTTACATGGGGGATATTTATTAATTGTCAAGTTGAGTTTTCCAGTGTTTGAGCCAGCAGCACGTTCGGAAATGAGGCCACTTTTTTGTAGCAGCCTTATAGTGGATTTGGTAGCCTAACTTTACAAATTCACACTGGTGAGCGTGGAATAGGCGACACCAGTGCTTCCCGCAGAGCTCCCTGACACATTTTCTGTACTTTTTTAAAAAAAAAAAGTTCTAGGCAGCACGTTAAATTTATATGTGAACAGATTTTTATCTCTTGTTCTCAGAAGATAAGATCATGTCGGAGCAGAATCCTGTTTCATGTTACTGTTAATGTTTGTTATCTGCAGCAGCAGCCTAGCCTACTTCTTCCAGCCTCCGGCAAGGCTCCAGCCCATGCGCCCGCAGTCTTCATCAGTAAAGATGCAGCGGTACGAGCATGGACCGCACCGTGATTGACTTTCAGTCCGCGAGGGCTGTTGCTACAAGCTTGCAATTATGCAGGAAACTTGACCACGTTTCTTCCCACCTGTTGGGATTTTCCTGTTTCAAAGCAAAAGCCACCTGCCCCGCCTCTCCAGACGCTTTGTTTGTTCAACAGGGTTGTTGCAGCAGCAGCGACCTAACTATCTACTGTAATAGGAAAAAGTTCTAACGTTACTGATAAAGCAGCGGCCATAAAGATAAGACACGAGCTTGTTAGGTGGATTCCTTTTCGCCTGTGCGGTGAGTGTTAATGGATAGGTTTCAGGCTGCACGCTGTTACCTTTCAGCCTTTTCTCTGAACAACATGGGGAGACCACACTCCAGCTGCATGCTGATGAGCTGTATCTCCTGTGAGCTGTTCACCCACGGGGTAGTGGTCCCAGTAATTCCTGTTCCCTTGGCATCCTTGCTTTATCCAGTATGCATCCCTGTTTGGCACCTGGCTGCCCCGTAATTTGCTTGCCTTGTGATCCTGCACGTCTTTTGTCATGGATTTACTTGGAGGGCGTCTCAGGAAAGGGATGGGGGAGCCAGGGAATGTCTTCTGATGCAGTGGTTATAGAGTTAACACAGACTGTGAATTTACCCGTGGCGCATGAAGAAGGCAGTGCCCTCCTCCTCCTCCTCCAACTGTCAGGCTGCCCTCATCGTAGCTCTCTGCTGTAGCTCTCGTCTCCTTGAACGTTATTCTCTCTTCCCTCATTTTAGGGCTTTCTGTGGTATTATTCCTGGCTGGCTTGTCAGGGCAAGTGAAGACAAGATCAATCCAGCTTAAGGTCAACTCCCCAGCTCAGCAGCCTCCTCTGTCCCGCGCCCCGGAGAGCAGCAGCCTTGGAGAGAGCTCTTGTTCTGAATTTTGTCTGCTGCTGTCAGTGGGATTACAGTGCCCCAGCAAACCTGATGCTGTGAACAAATGGGTGAAAAAAATGTTTATTTTTAGAACTGGAGCCATGATAAATATGTGGAATTTGTCCAGGGTCTGCCTGCTGTACCTTTTTGAAATGCAAAGTGCATGTTTGTTAAAATACCTCTCTAAAGGTCAGCATAACCTAAGAAATAAATGTGCTGGCCTTTTGGAAAGGAGGTGAAGTTTCAGATGTGCGATAGCTACTTGCAGTTGAGAGCATGGGTCCCCATAACCCAAATCTATTTCAGTGCAGCCCATGTGGATGGAAATGCTGCCTTCCAGCCAGGGTTTCTTTTGCGGGTTTCAGTGAGGAGCCCTACACCATTCTTAATCCTTCAGTTCAGCTTTTTCTTCCATTTTCCTGGATTACTTCATATTTGCTGAAGCCCTGCTTGTGCGTTTGAGGGACTCAGGCTGCGAGCATCATGTTTGCAGTTGGTGAGAGCAGGGATGAAAAATGGAAAACTCCAGAATGAAAAGAAGAAAAATGCTGGATGGGACCTCAAAACATCACCCAGGGGGACCCAGTGGGTTCGTGTCCCATTTGATGATCTAGCCACCCCACTCACATGCGTACAGGGCTCAGGGATTGAAGTATTTGAGAACTTTACATTTTTTAATCCTTTTAGCTTCCTACGAGGTGGAGGAATACTATTACTCTCTGTTAGGCAGGGAAGTGAGGCATAAAGAGAAGAAATTACTTGCTCAAAGCGTTGTAGGAATCTCGTAGCTGAAAAAAAAAGTTGTCATAGCTCTTAGCTGCCTGTCACAGCATCAGGCACCCTTGGGTAGGGTGGCATTTCTGCCACCAGCTTGGATGTCATTATCCCACTGATGGGCTTTTGGGTGGGAAAGCACAGACAGGAGAGGAGAGGGTTTGGAGAAACGGCAGAGGGACTGAAATGTGATCCAAACTATGGAAGCCGAGCTGCAAATTAGGGCAATTCAAAGGCACAAACATCCTGTTGAGCTTGCCTAGTCCTCTTCAGTACATAATGAGTAAAGCACGTGCCCAAGCTCAGCTTCAGGCGTGTTTCAGTGGGAAAGCTCTGCCTCCCCTGCCTTGGGTTATGTCAGGCTTTATTCCTGGTCGCAACCAGCAGGTGTTCATGTGAGGGGGGAACGGCATTATAAATAAATTATCCATTCATTTCCTTCTAGAGACTTTCCTATTGTTTAGCCACAATATGCTTTCCTGTTTTTAAAAAAACAAAACAAAAAAAAGCCAAACCCTGGTCCCAAGTTCCTCTCTGGCAGGGTGGACCCAAAGCTGCGTTTGAAGTGAGTGCCCATGTCGTCGCTCTTCCGTCCGTCGTGTTATCGTCGCTGTCACTCCCGCCTCAGCCCTCCGTGCTTTCCAAAAGTGGCATGAGAAGTACCTGCCTGGGAGCCGTGCCGCAGGGCATCGCCTCCTGCCCTGCTCCGTCTTTTTGCGTGTCTTTTCTCTGGCAGGTCAACGTGTGAGGAAGGCTGGTGCTGCACAGAGGGTGGAAAGCCGGGGATTCTCGTGCTAGCAGAGAGGACAGGGGAACAAATGCTCCGTTCCCTCCTTCCTCCTCCTGGCCAGCTCAAGGACATTGAGGCCAGGGCGCTCGCTTTCACAGGGGAGTTATTTTTAACCATTTTAGAAAAGAAATGCAGCTCAATGGATTATAAAATGAGGATTTCTCTACATGGCAAGGCTGTTGCCCAGAAAGTCAGGGTGTGATGTGAAAGAGCAGTACTGAGCCCGCTGTGTCCCGCAGGAGCCCCTCGGAGGCTGTCCCAGCAGCACCCATCGGTGGTTTTGCTTAACCCCTGTCCCAGCTGAATGGCACAAAGGCTCTGTGAATCCAGGTGAAAAATGGGGAGCCAGTGTGGGAAAGAGTGGCAGGGAGAGGATTCACCCCTTGCTGCTTGGGGTCACTTGCCCAGCACTACGTGCTGGCCGGGTTCATGCCACCATGCCTCTCTCTGCTAGGAAACCCCAAACCATATTTCCTATGCAGCAGCATCATTTGTCAGGAACATTTGCAGGCAGACACATGGAGCAGCACCCACGTGAGCCGCGGGTGGGTCTGTGCTGACAGCAGCCATCTTCTGCATTTTAGCTCTTCGGGAGGCAAGAAATGAGATTTCTCCTGGGAATACCCAAGAGAAATACCCACACGTCTTGGGAGCATGGCCGGGGCTGACCCTGCAGACCCAGGGGACCTCCTCCTGCCTGGCCCCCAGCACTGCTGCGAGGGGAGGTGCAGTGCGGGGCAGGGGGACTGCCCCGAGGGGATTTAATACCCGGGGGGGGGCTTCTCTCCTCCCCGTCTCCCCCAGGACTCTGCCTTCATGGCCCTGGCATGGAAATGGCAAACCCCCCACTGGCGTAAGGGCAAGGATGTATTTATTTGCACTAGAGCACGACAGGATTAACCATTACCTTGTGCTATGCAGTGATTGTCACGTGCAGTACAAGCGAAGAGATACAAAAGACCTTTTATTTAGCCACTGCGTTTGCCTGTCGTAATTTAGGACTGACCTTTTTTTCTTGATGCGAGCAGAAGCTTTTTGCCTTTGTAGCTCTTTGGCTCCTGTCGCAGATGCCTGATGTCAAGGGCTAATCCTGTGTTCAGATCTTGCCTGCGATCCCTCCTTCTCCTGCGTTTGCAAAGGCAGCGGTTGCTTAGAGCCTCTCTTAGTTCAGACACAAATGCAAGTCCCAGCCTCTCGCTGCCCTACCTGGTATGGTTTTGCTTGCAAAAAAGGTGTCACAACTGCGGCTCTCCTGCCAGCTTTCCTAGCTCAGCTCCCGACGTCTTTTCGTGTTTCTCTCCAAGAGAGGAAAGCGTCAGAAGATCCTTCCCTTGTCACGAAGCAAAGCCGGGGGTTACACACAGGGAGGAAGCAGCTTGAAGGAAGGGCCAGGCAGGCGGCTTCTAAAGCTACAAACGTGGCAAATTACTTCAAAATAAATGTGTGCAGCTTTATATTTAAGAGGATGACTTTGAGCACCCAGGACGCCTTCCGTTTTTGCTTTAAAAATCTACAAAGCCAGGTGCGAAGAGGAGGAGAGGTGGGGTGGGTGGGAAATGGGGAGATCAAAGCATCTGTAACATGGTGTTGGTGGTCATGGGACCCCTGATCCCGGAGCAGGATCAGGGATGTGTTCAGGGATATGCAAAAGAGATTGTCTCCGCCTCAGGGAACTTACAGCTAAGGCTTAAGATTAAAAGTTCGGCTTTTTTCATTTCTGCTTCATGCTTGTGTGAACTTCACTTTAGGCCTCAAATCTGCTTTTCTTGAAATTGGTCTCAAAATTGCTATTGACTTTAAATGCTGCAAGATCTCACCCATAAATTCTTCTTCTCCCATCTGTAAAACGAGGATGGCAGGATTTCTGTGCCATCTGTGGTGCTGTGAAGCTGCAAACAATCATCATTTATAAAGCGCTTGGAGCTCAAATGGGAGGTTCTGTGTAAAGGCGAGGCTTTGCGGAATGAAATGTTCCTTAATGTGCCAGTTGCATCTGATATCTGAACCAGGGGCTGGGTTGAAAGTTTTGGAAGAACAGTCTGGTGATGCAGAGGTAGTGCTCCAGATGCTAAATGTCTTGGGTTATTTGTGTTGTTCAAAAGCTCTGGTTCATCGTTACAAAATTAAGGGACAGAGAAACCAATATGTCCCCAGAAAATCAGTATCCTACATCCATGTTCATCTTGAGCACCTCTGATCTTAACAGCCACAGTTCTGAGAGATGGTGTGACTGTGGCCACCAGCTGGTGATTTAACAGCACATGACTTGTAAATAGGAAACTCGGAGCCACAGTCACAAGCGTTAGGCCTTTCCAAGTGCAGTAGGATGCATCTGATGGGAACAAAAGGATGTTCGTTTTCATCCAGCTTTGCAGGGCGTAGAAGGGAAGCTGCCTAACCTTTGCCCCAAGAGGCGCATTTGCCTTTTATTTGTATAAAGCTGAGAGCCAAACTGGTGCAACAAAGAGCAGATTGTGGCCAAGCACAGCATTTTAAGATTAAATAGTGCGGTTCCCAGCGAGTAATGCAAGGCACGTGTGGCAAGCCAGTTGCAGTTGCCCGGGCTGAGCTAATACGTGGCTCAGGTCAAGCACTGCTGACGGAACTGCTGGTTTCTCCTTTTGCAGACACAAGCCACCAGACCCGCTCCGTCTCCAGCCGCCCCTATTACAGTTTGCCCAACAGCAGCCATGAGAGACGCTCGGTCCTCGCTATCACAGAGCCGCTGCGTTTCCACTCCCAAGCCAAAGGCAAGAATGTGCGTCTGGACGCTCACTCCCGCAAGGCCACACGGAGGAACAGTTTCTGCAACGGGGTCACCTTCACCAACAGGCCCATCCACCTCTATGAGAAAGTCAGGCTGAAGCTGGTGGCCGTGCACCATGGTTGGAGCGGGGCCCTACGCTTCGGCTTCACCATTCACGACCCATCGCAGATGAGCTCTGACGACATACCAAAGTACGCCTGTCCGGACCTAGTGACCCGACCTGGATACTGGGCCAAAGCGCTGCCAGAGAGGTTTGCTGTGAGAGACAATATCTTGGCCTTCTGGGTTGACCGTCATGGGAGAGTCTTCTACAGTATTAATGATGAGGAGCCAATATTGTTTCACTGTGGTATTAAAGTTTCCGGTCCTCTCTGGGCACTCATAGACGTCTATGGAATTACCCATGAAGTGCAAATATTAGGTAAGTGTGTATTTTGGCCCATGGCTTGCTCTTCTGGTTGCTCTTTCCACAAATGCATGATCATGGAGAAAAGATGCATGATCTATCTGGTTGATCATTTCTATGAGACACTTAAGAAAACTAATTTACTCATGGTTTTGTACTTCAATTAACCATTTTTCTTTTTCCAGCAGTAGGGATCCAGAAAGCAATGTATTTCAGAGATGTCAGTGATGGAAAGTCCTAAGGCTGTGCATTATAGCAGCCATGTAAAGGGCTAGATGGAAATCTTTACATGTAACTTTACCCAGCTTTTTCTGAACTAGATGTGCTGCTATGGCGTGGAAAAACATGGTGCAAGGTCCAGGGACTGAGGAGACAAAGGCGACCAGCTCTGGCTTCCCCTCTTCCTTCCCAACTACCAGTTACTGCCAGTCCATTGGAAAACTACAACCCATTCCCAAGAGTTTCCTGGCACCCTTCGCCAGCCCCTCTCTCAACTCTTGGCCTTGGTCCCCTCCTAGACTGGCAGTTTAACAAGCTATGTTTGCAGATGTAACCCCACTTACCCTTCCCTTATACATGGGCATCACTGTATGTCTGCACCGGCTGCAGCACAGGACGCAGCCTGCCAGCTGAAGGGTGGTGAGAAAACGTAGTGCGAGCTCCTGTGTGCTTCGGGATCCTTGCCACTGCATGCCATGGCTCCCCTCACCCCTAAGCAGATCGCTGCATTCAGGTGGTGCCTGGCTGATTTACAAGCATCATCCTTGGGGAGGGCTGCAAGAGGGGATGAATTTGTTCCCATTAGCAAGCTGAGCTGATTGCCATGGAATGACTTCCCTTTTGTCACTTTTACGGCATTGAAATTTCAAATGAATTCGGTGTTAGATGGAGCGTTTTGAACTGGTCTACATCACAGGGAATCCTTTTAAAATACAAGAGTGTTGCCCTTTCCTGGAGGCTCCTAGGAGCTGATTTAGTTTTAACAGCCAAGCTAAGCTGCACCTGCTCGAGGGGATGGTGCCTCCATCCTCACACTGAACAGACACCAGCGATAAGGTATGAAATGGTTAGTCCAGTGGGCAGGCAGCTCCATCACATATTCTTCTGAATGGTACCAATTATTGTACAGCCGAGAAGGCTACACATAAACAACACTTTGCCCTGCCTGCTCTGCCTCAAATGTGTAATTAAACCTTACCAGTAGCTTATCCTGTAATTGCAATTGTGATGCACTCCAGCCTCTGGTGCTCATCACAGAGGTGAAGAAGCATTTGCTGTATTGGCCAGTGCAGCTGCTTCACCAGAGCAGTCCTTCTTCCTCATTAGATTATAGTTAGAAAAATAAAATACAGTTTATTTCTGCCCCCCATCTCCCAGTCCTGCCTGTGGCATCCAAGTGTGCAGAATGAAAGACTCGGTCTGAGGGCACCTGCACGCTGATTTTTTTTTTGGATCAAAGTACCAAGCCCCACAAGGTACCCCAGGAATCAGGGCGATGCTCAACCATCTGGGGCACCAGGGGACCCAGCCTCTTTGCTGCAGATGTGGTGGTGCCATAGCGGACATGTTTGTCTCTCTGTCTCCTCCTCCCAAAATTCTGCAAGTCGAGAAAGCTGTGAAATATAGCCCAAATACAGATGCACAAAATGCATCTTTTAGCATCATGAAGCTTGGATGTGTCTTACTTCTCTGTGGGAGCATTTCTTGCCATATACCCCATGCTCGCTAGAAGCAGCTGGTCCAGCTATCAACCTACACCAGTGGCCTCTCCTGTATGGGCTTCTGAGCAAAGGCAGCCTCTGCTTTGCAGCTGCTGGATGGATTTGGGTATTTTACCTTCTTTGGTAAAAGCCTGGTGATTTTCTCCTCCAAGGAGCAGGCAGTGTTGGTGCTGGGATGCTTCTCCTCTCTCCATCTTTGGGAAGACCAGGAGTTTGCTTCATTCACACA
The DNA here is from genome assembly GCA_013401315.1 of Balaeniceps rex. Lineage (NCBI taxonomy): Eukaryota > Metazoa > Chordata > Aves > Pelecaniformes > Balaenicipitidae > Balaeniceps > Balaeniceps rex. The sequence goes on along the minus strand of VYZW01016253.1, from coordinate 233,740 downwards.
CACTCTTAACTTCCATGTGCTTCGACTTTGCTCAGCTGGTTAATGCCTTACCTTCAGAGTGAAGTGTCCAAGCCACCCCAGGCAGTGCTGGAGGTAGAAGGAAGGGCACTCCCAAACCTCCCCACACCTTTAAATCCACCCTGACCTGGCATGGCCAAGATGAAAATCTAGGGAATGAAGTAAGAGTCAGCATCCTGACTTTCCCTTTGCTGTGAAAGGGGAAAATAACTCTCTGACTGTAAAAAATCTCCTTTGTAACACCTGCAGCAAGTAGCTTTTGTGACAAGCTCTCAATTCAAAATCTCTGCAGTGGTGTGAATGCCCCTGAGATACGAGGTTTGAAATCTTCTTGTAAAATGACCTCTCTGGGACACACCTGTGCCTAGACACCTCACTGCTGGAAGGCAATACAAGGAGTGTGAAAGGAATATCTATTCATGCTTGTGCTCCTTCACCCATCACTGTGTTGCAGATTTGGCTTGCACAAGACCTTTGGACAACAAGATATTGAGACGTTTCCTTCTTTTACAGAGCACCCTCAAAGCTATTAGTCCCCTCTACTGAGAAAGCTGTAGGACCACACTGGTTTACAGCTTTTCCCAGTTCACCAGTGCAAGGAGCTCCCAGATTACACGGGTACTTCATAACACTTGTTTTTCCTCAGCTAGTGCCAAGATGCAGCCATTTCTCTGCCCGCTCCACATGAGACTCTCCACCACTAGCCTTTCATTAGTGGTTGACCTCTGGCTAATTTTTCCATTGTTTTTCCATTCAGAGGAATAGAATTCAGAATTTCAATCTGTAGGCTGAAATAATAGCAATTGTAACCGTAAAAGTAGGCAATTGTATCTTGACGCTAATGTCCCTTATCACTGGGTTTATCTCACAGATAGCATGTTTGCAGAGACCATGACCACTGCCCGTCTCAGCACTGCCCGTCTCAGCACTTGCCTTCCGCAGAGCAACCATGATTCAGCCAACTTCAATAACAACGAACTGGAGAATAACCAAGTGGTGGCCAAAATTGCAAACCTAAACCTAAGTCGGGTTCCAGGACTTGCGACAGACAACCACATCATACCCTGTTGCCCAAACCGACGGCAGCGTGCTCAGGGGGTCCCAGCCTTCCTGGACACAGACCTGCGATTCCACCCCACCCGCGGACCTGACATCACCTTTTCTCAGGACCGGATGGTTGCATGCACCAACTGGCAAGAAAGCAATAGGACTTTGGTGTTTTCTGACCGGCCTTTGCACATCGGTGAAAGCCTCTTTGTGGAAGTAGGACACCTTGGGTTGCCATACTATGGGGCCCTTTCATTTGGCATCACCTCCTGTGATCCGAGTAGTTTACGGACAAATGAGCTCCCAGCAGATCCAGACTTTCTCTTAGACCGCAAGGAGTACTGGGTGGTTTACCGAGCGTTCCCGGTCCTCAACAGCGGCGACATTCTCAGTTTCATGGTCTTGCCGAACGGAGAGGTGCACCACGGGGTGAATGGAGCCAGCCGAGGAATGCTAATGTGCGTGGACACCTCACAGTCTCTCTGGGTGTTTTTTACAATCCACGGTGTAATCAACCAGCTCAAAATACTGGGTAAGTGCAGCCAAAAGAAAAGATAATGGGAACACCTGGCTGGTGACGTTTCCTGGGCCAGAACGGGAGCTACGGGTTTGCATTTGCAGTGTTGCCTTTAGCAGGTGGTCACCGATGTGAGGAAGCAGCTCCTGATCTCACCTTGTGTTTGCAAACAAGAGTGAGCGAGACATGGTAGCTGTCACGTAGATGTATGCAGCCTATATAAGTCCCCCAGAAAAGGATGAGACTTGAGAGATAAAATAAGCAGCAGGTAGGGAGGCAGGGATGGCTGGGGGGGACAGCTGGTTTTCAGAGGGTTTGTTTTTAAAAGGGATTCTTTATAAACCCACTATTCCAGCCAACAGGTATTAAACTCCTGCCTTGGTGAGAGCGATGATTTTTGTGAGCACAGCTCTGGTTTAAGCATGTGTGTTGCTGATGGACAGTAATCGCTCCCCAAACACTGCCGCAGCTCGGGTATCAGATGTCACTTTTGATCTACTGCTGGTGACCAGTTACAGTGCTTCTCCTTTCCTCTTTTAAGGATTCTGTCAGAAAAGCACATGTTGATGACTTTGTAAAGCAGGTTTTTCTCATTTAAAGCAATGCCCTTTCCCAGCTGCCCCTGATCTGACAGTAAGACAGTGATAGCTTGAGGCCGCTGCTGCTGCAGAGATCGGGACCACGGGAAGTGACTTTACACCCCAGATGATGGCTGTCAGATAACCTGGTGCTCACCTCGCTGAAGCACTGAACAGAAATTATACAATGGCATAGTGAGGTCCAGGCCCTGGAGGTCATTTCCAAAATCATACATCTGTATCGTTACTAAGGGGCAGCACTTAACTCAGTAAAGCACCCTGTGCACGTGGGGTGGGAGCGACTTGCTGGGCTGAGGGGCATTTAGCTGGGGTTTGGGTGTCCCTCAGCCCCGCAGCGGGCTCAGCTCTCTCCTGTGTTTGCAGGCACTGTGCAGTCCAGCCCAGTGACCGTCTCGCCCTCAGGATCCCCCGGTGGCTCGCAGTACGACAGTGACTCGGACATGGCCTTCAGCGTCAACAGGTCATCGTCTGCTTCAGAGTCATCGCTCGGTAAGGAGAGCCCAGCCCTTGGCAACCGGCTGTGCCGGCTACGCCGAGACAGGAATCCGGGCTGATAGGCGATGCTGGGGCTATGCAGGACAACAGGGCAGGGTTAGGGGGGAGATGTTACATCCCCTGCGAGGCCAACAAAAATAATTGGAAGAAAACACAAAGCAGTGGGAAGATTTTCACAGCCTGAAGAAGGGCTGCATGTTGCTTCCCACTTTGTCAGTCTGTCTAATGAAAGTGCCCTCTGCGGGGCTGCCCTTGCTGCAGCAGCAGCGCTGCAGTAGTGGGTGTGCGGTAGGTATCGTGTCTGGGGGTCTTGCACCACCCAGACCACTGCTCTCCACTGCCAGAGGATGCCCACATAACCGCTCACGTGCTGGTGTTTGGGTCTCAGGCCCTGAGTGCCCTGCCCGGTACCGTCCCCGGCACGTGCTGCCATTGTGCAGTGCCGCAGCCGCCCGGCACGGCCAGTGAGACGCAGGAGCACGCTGCGTGGAACATGGCTCCTTCGGGGAGAGCGGGGCCCTGCACACCCACACCATGAAACCGGTGTGCACAATCACAGCCCTGCTTGGGGAAGCCCAGGTGAGCTGTGCTTGCCCCCGTGTAGAAACAGGATGGCAGGCTCTGCCCGGAGCTGTACCTGTGCTACCAATTAGAATACTCTGGGGTTTGTTTGGCCAAATGAACCAGGCAATGACTAAGGAAGGAAGAGCCTTAAAAATTGACTTGAGTGTGTGTGTGTTGTACAGTGTCAGGTTTGCACCATCCTGGTGACTAAATGATCTCATTCCTTCCTCCTCTTTTGCAGTGACTGCTCCCAGCTCTCCTCTGAGCCCCCCCATCTCTCCCGTCTTCCCCCCTCCGGAGCCATCAAGCAGCAAGAATGGGGAATGCACCGTCTGCTTTGACAGCGAGGTGGACACGGTGATCTACACCTGCGGACACATGTGCCTCTGCAACACCTGCGGTCTTAAGCTGAAGAAGCAGCTCAACGCCTGCTGCCCAATCTGCCGACGGGTCATCAAAGATGTTATTAAAATATACCGCCCTTAGCGCCCGGCTCGGGCTGTAGGAAGGGGGAACGCCGCTAGCAGTAACCATGCCTTTCCGTCCCTGCTTATGGGTTATCGTGCTGGTCAGTCGTTATCAAGTGGCTCGTTATCTGTGTTTCCTTATTTGACTGGTAGGGCACAATTCAGGGATAAAACTGAGCTGAGGATCATGTGGGGCCCAAAGGCACGGCTGCCGTGCCGGCCAGGCTGTGTGCCCATGGGCGAATCCGGGGAATTGCGGTCTGGAGCCAACCCAGCTGCAAATGAGAAATTTCCTGTGCAAAGGCTCTTTTTTTCCTCCTCCTCCGGAGGAGGCTCGCTGTGGTGTGGATTGGGAAGGGGAGGTTGCCACTTGGTCAGTGCCGGGTGCCACTGAGCTTCCCAACCCTGAAACCCTAACAGCTCTGGGCTGCTGCCGGGTGCCTGTGCTGTGGTGGAACAAAATTAGGACAAGGCCCAGTGGGAGGGTTCAAAGTGGACAAAACTGATCCGGAAATGTCACGTTCACCTGTGTAAGGGGAACTAGCTAAGGCCAAAATAGTAGCACAGCCGGATTCTCACTTGTCTGGGTTTCGCCCCCCTGAATGGGCTTCTGGGGCACGTGGAGAAGCTGGTCTGGACTTAGATAAAGCAGCTTTTGCTTTCTGTGGCAGAGCAGGGACTTTTGGCCAGGGAGGCTGAGACCCGGGGAGCAGCCACAGGGTAGCAGTGAGGAGTGCGAGCCTGCTGAGAGCCCCAGCCAACCCCAACTGCTGCAGCAGCGATGGGCTGTTCAGGCACTGCCTGTACATCTGGCTGCTGAAGCCATGAATTGCAGCCCGTGGATGAGGGGCGTTTGGATGGGCACACTGCAATCCTGGCTTAGAAAAAGCACGGGGCTACCTCCGTCTGCAGTGATGGTGTTTGTCACCTCCAGGCACACACACCTGCATTTTGCTCTGCTCCTCTTCACAGGCGGCATAGCTGCCGTCTCACACCGTCCTGCCTGGCTCACCTCCCCTAGCACTTCCCCAGGCAGGGCTCAACCTTCCTCCTGCCCCACCACAGGGATTTTTTGGAGCCTGTGGTGAGAAATTAATTTCTGACGCAGTCCCAGCTGGCTCACCTTTTTACTGAGGAGTGTGTACGTGCTGATTTTACCTGCTTTTTCTCCTGCCTTTCCAGGTTTCCCGGCACAGCTCCCAGCTGCCCAGACACTGGGTCCCAACAGTAGATGAACTTGTTGAGCTGAACAGGGATCTATCTCACTTGGCTTTACTTGGGAGGAGGAAAGAAAAAGGCTCTGGGGCCATTATTAGATGATGGGACTTAAAAGGTAAATGGATCTCAGCTGTGATGTTAGACAGCTCCAAGCAGCAGCAACCTGGATGAGCTGGGCAGCATCTGAGCATGCAGCACTGGGGCTGGTGCGAGGAGCTTGGTGTCCTCCTCCCTGCTGCTCCTGCAGGAGCTGCCCTCCATTCTCCATCCTCCACCCTCTGCCCACTTGCACGGCTCCTGTCCAGTCCTTCAGCCTGAGCCTGGCCGGTTTCCAGCTGGTCCAGGTTCGTAAAGAGGGGAAGAGAGAGGATGCAAATGGGAGGATGAGAGAGGGGCTGGTGTCATTCTAGCTCGGTGACCACGTGCCACTAAGTGCATAAGAATGGCTTTCTTCAGAAAGGTGCAATTACCACATTTTAGTCCAAAAAAGAATAGCAACCCTGTACATTTCAGGGCTTCTGGGCACAGAGGGGCAGCCTGATGTTGTCGGTGTCTGTCACCTCGCCTCACCATTCACCCTGTCCTCCGAGGCGCTGGTAGCTGTGGGTGCACTGCCACCTCTTGCGGCACTGCTGCCTGGGTGGTGGTTTGGCGGTGCTGTGCTTGGTGACCATCACTCAGCCCCATCCCAGCCCCACTCTGCCATCAGGGAGAGCACACCCAGGAGGGCAGCTCATCCTCCTCCCACTGCCAGCTCGCAGGGCATGGAGAAAACCTTTTTTTTTCCTTGAAGAGCTAATTAACATTTTAATTAAGTGTATAAATGAGAGGCTGCTGTAGAGTGAGATCTCTCACCCATTGCCCTGCTGCATCGGCATGAGAACCTGCTGGCTTTGCAGAGCCCTTTTTGGAAATTCGGCTCATGCCACTGGCTGTGCCGCTGCCAAGCGTGCTCAGCCCTCAGCAGAGCCACCGGCACTGCGACTGCGGCACGAGTTCACTTACACCTTCGCAAAAGGAGGCAGTGAGGGCACCTTTCCAGGAGCTGGAGCCTTGCCCAGACCTCCAGGCTGCCCTCCGCCCGGGGACCACAGGCATTGCCTTCGGAGACACCTCCCCGCTCCTGTGTTTTGCAGATCAGGGTCCGGCTGTGGTCAGTGGTCACAGCACTAAGAGCACAATGATGGCAAAGTATGTGAGCATGGGACGAAAGGCCAGGGGCGGTAGTGCCTGCCTGGTGAAGGGGCTGCAGTGGTAAGCCTTTGCATGATGAGGAATTCAAGGAAAGTTGTCTGAATCCACAGTGAGCGATGTTAGCTTGGATCAGGTCTGGGCTAGCAAACACCAGCAGCCATCCCTGGGGCTGCTGTCCTGGTTTCAGGGGTGCCCAGTCCCTTTCGGTGGCTGCACACAGCCACACGCGTGGGCACAGCAGAGCCCGTTTGCTTGGCTGACGCCTCAGGTCCTCAGTGAGCGGGGCCAATTGCATACCTGGGGTGGGGTTTCTTTTGGTGTAGCTCTTTTTTTTTTTTGTAAGCCAGCAAGGAGAAATACCAAATCCACCCCAGGCTGTGTCTGAGCTGTTCAGGACACATTACACAGGTTGAATTTTTGCTGTAGCGGCCGAGGCCAGTTTCCAGAATGGCAGCGTCCAGCAGGGCCAGCGAGGGAGCCAGCTCAGTCAGGGGAGTGACAGGAGTCGGGGTCTGGAGTGCGGCCGTGCAGCGAGCGGGACGTGAGCGCAGTGGACGTGTCGCCCTGCCTATCCGAGAGCAACAGGAATTTTCCAAAATAGGCCTCTTATAAGAGATTTCCAGGAAAAGGTAGCCTCTTACAGATTTAATTGTTAGTACTCGTATTGCTATTTTTTTTAAACAGTCCGATGATATATGATTTGTACAGAAGATCTGTTTGTGCCTTATAAGGGTGTCTGTGCACTTTTTATCCTTTTTAAAGCAACTTTTAAAAAGAAAAAAAAAAACGGGGAGACAACACCACAGATCAATGGTAGTTTTATAGAATTTTGTGTTCACTGAGAACCCTGCTTTTTTTTATATATATATTGGAGTGAAAAAGTGTTTATTTCCATGGATTTTCCTCCCTCTCCTCCTAATCTATTTGTTTAAACATTTAAAAAAGGAAGAAAGAAAGAAAGAAAAGAAGAGATGGGGGAACTCTTTTACCTTCCCACTTTCCGAGACAGTTACTCTCTTATCGTTACCTTTATGATTCAGTACTGTGACCTGTACATCATGTTTAAGCTGAATCAGATTTTGGACCTCTGTATTAGGCTTTTCAAGCAAATCATTTGGGGGGACCGGGGTGGGGGGGGAGGGCTTCGCACGAGGGAGGGAACTGCACTTCTACATGTCAGTGCTCTATAGCGTTGTGTTCAGTGCTGTGTGTTTTACTTTTGTCCATTTACCTGTTTTACATTAATATAATTTTACTTGTTTATGAAACAAATAAAACTTTGGCTTGTAAAGAGTGCTCCTGGATGTTTAAAAGCATTTGACCTGGAGGGTGAGCAAATCCTTTATTTCCAAAGTGTGGCAATACTAATACATAGAGGCAGGACACCTCTGTTCAGCTCAGGCACCTCTGCTTCCAGAAAAAAAAGTCAGGCACTTTAAATACCTTGCATGAGCTTTGCTTTGCTCCGGGGAGGTCACTGCACAGTGGCTGCTCAGTCCCTTGATGGGCAGGGCAGGGCAGGGCAGGGGCCATTCCTGGCTCATTTAACCTTGCAAACCCTTGGAAGTTTGGCAGGCCACTGCAGTAAAAGCAGGGTGTATTTTAGGGCTACAGAGGTGGGGGAGGTGTCCTGTCGCAGATGCCCTCTCCAAGTGCCCAAAATTCCTCATCCAGCCTGCACCATCTCAAGCAAGGCAGCTGCCAGCCTGGCCCCACTCCTGTGCCCACGCTGGGGCTGTGGCAGCCTGGGGACCGCGCCGGCTGGCCCAGGGAGGGGGAGATGCAGACATGGGCAGGAGGGCTGCTTTTTCTTCTTTTCGTTTTTCTTTTTTTCCTGGTTTGGTTTTTTTTTGGTTGGTTGGTTTTCTTTGTTTTGTAGCAATGCCTGGCTTTTTATTTCACAAGCAGAGGCCAACAGAAGGCTGCTCTGTAAACTGTTTATATCCCAAAATGTGGCCCGCTGAAGCCAGACACCAGTTGAGCAGCCTCAGATGTGGTTTAAAGCGGAGTGGAAGAATTCATTCATAACTCTGCCCTGGCAAGAACACAGCCATAGTTAAGTGTTTGCATGAAAACCCTTGTGAGCTGCAGGTGGCGAAGGAGCCTGACAACGGCTATTTATGCCAAAATGCCTTTTTATAAACTCTGCTGCCCCTTTAGCCAGAGAGCTGATCCTTGTGAGCTGCCAAAAGACTCATGCTGCTGGTCTCAGGCCACGGTGTGACTGTACCACGCTTGGCATTAGTGTGATGCACCCACTCCAGCCGCTGCTGGCCTGAGCCCCAGGGAGAGTGTGGAGGACCACTGCTGGCTCCCATCACCTGCGCCCGCAGCCCCCCGCCACCGCCCTCCTCCCCTCTGCCAGCCTGGGTGCTGTGATGCACGTACCAGCCCAAACTGAGCCTCCCATGGCCAAAGCCCAACTCTCATTAGCGCTCTGCCAGCTCTGCTTGCGGCACAGCCATGCAAGCGCTGGAGATTTGGGCAGCAGTGGGCATCACTCAGCACCAGGAGCAGCGTGCCCACGGGGACGTGGCATGGCACGTGGTGGGATGGGCCCCATGTGGCCACACTGGTGCAATACTCCAGATTATGTCACACACACCCCACATTTCTCCCTGGTACACTCATCTGCTGCTGGGTGGCAAGTGGCAGCCTCAGGGCAGCTGCTGATGTGCAAGCCCTGCACAGAGCGCGACGGGCAGGTGCTCGCTTCTGGCACGAGGCACGTGCTGCACACAGGTGAGTGAACACTGGCTGTCAGTGGGAAGCAAGACAGGACCTGATGCTACGGCCAGCACAGCTGACAGCGGGCTGTTACCTGCTGCCAGCACAGCCCTGCGTATGGTCCTTGCAGCCCTGTGTGGGCTAGGTGGGTTATGGCCACCTGGAAGCCAGGGGGGTGAGCGTGGGCAAGGCTTGCATGTCCCAGGCTGGCAGGTGGTGAGCTGGGCCAGTGGAAGATGGTCTTGCATGGCTTCTTTTCCTCCTTCTCTCCTACCCCTTACCAAGCACTGCATATACGCAATACCACAGCCCTCTGCCAGAAGGCACTTGGACTCTGGGGTCCAATCCCTACTTTTGCCTGAGCCTTTTCAATTAATGTAGCCCCCGTACCCTGGCCAGCCTGAACCACCAAGAGCCCCTCAGGGCAGGCAGGCTCCCCCCACCAATCTCTCTGCTCTTCCCAAAAAAAAAATCACCAGGCTCAACCTGCTGGCTTGACCTCTAACACAGTTGCTACACTTGCACCCATCCAGGCTTGGGCATGAAGGTGAGACCCAAGGAGCTGTCAGGGTCCCTGTGACCCTTGCTGCTCCCAGGCGCTGCTGTGTATGGCAGGGAGCATAGCCAAGGCAGCCCAGACGGACAGATGGATGGTACGAGCCACCAACACATGGCTGGCAATGCTCCTCTCTCTACTGGGTCATAGGGATGGGAAGAAAAGGCAAAGCTTTGCTGAGTACTGTTTAACTTAGCAATGACATTTCTCCTTCTCATGAGTGCCAGGGTACACACAGTGCAAAGTGCGGATCAGGCTAAAACTCCACATGGGGAGTGTTGATATGGCAGCAGCCCGCCCAGCCACAGCTCCACAGGAGAAACATCCCCCCCGCCAGAGCAGAGCACCGACACTGCACACATACCCACCTGAACGCTGCCCCTGCAGTGCCTCCAGCACGGGAGACCCATGAGGTGAACTGCGGCACAGCAGCGATGGAGGAGCTGGGCTATTCATGGCCAAGGAACCATAAGTCAAAAGTCCAAGCATTGTGACCTGCCACAGCCAGAAGCCCTTGCTGCAAGCCCTCATGAAGCCAGGCAACACAGCAGCACCCCATTCGTCTCCCAGCAGACAAAAGCACCCGAGGACAGAGAAATGCTTCACCTGGGGACAGCTCCTCCACAGCACGAGGGAGTGCAGCTCAATGGCTCAGAGCTCCTTGCCAGAACTACCGGTGCAGTGACAAACAGCATGGGCCAGAGCCCGAACCAGCTCTCCCAACAGAGCTGCCATCACTCAGGGCAGGAGAGCAGCGCACCTCCCGAAACAACCGCCGTGCAGCACCCCAGAGATATGCCAGCCAAACACAAGTTCACAAGGGTGCTTGAAACCAGTCAAGCAGTTTTTATTTCTTAAAAAAAGAAAACAGCAACCAAAAAAAAAAACACCACCAAAAAACCAAAAAAACCCACTGAATTTTTAAAAAAAAAAAAAAATCAGTCCCCTAATGGTGAAAGTATAGATATGGCATTTACACAGCTACATCTACCTTCTGCTGAACCCCCCCCACCCACCCACAGTAATGTAGATTTATATGCGTTTACATAATATAGCGAGACATGGACAGACAAACAGGCTTTGGGAGCCTGTGAGAAGGAACAGGGCGCAGCGGGGGCCTCCAGCCTGCCAGGGATGTGCCGAGCTGTGGGACTCTCCCGACACCCAGCTCTTCCACCGCAAGCTGCAGTGGTGCCCCCCCCCCCCTTTGCCGCAAGCCCTGGGCCTCAGGGCTGCGCTGGTGGTGGGCAAGGAGGGAAGTTGGTCTTTGGCTGATGGGGTGATGCGCCTTGCGGCCGAGCTCAGGGAACTGAGCCTCCCGGCTGCCTTCCTCCTCCTCACGAGGTAGTCGGGGAGCTTGGCCGCATTTGATGTACGAGGTACAGAGAGGAGGCGCAGCCTGGCAGAGGCACGCGTGGCTGCCGAACCAGGGGGCACGTTGGATGTGGGGTGGGCAAAGCCCTGCCAGCCCAATGCCTCTCAGCATCTTCCCGACAGGAGCCGTTGTCCAGCCTGCGGTCCCTTCGCAGATGGAAGAGTGGTAGGAAGGGGTAAGGCTGCAGGTGTCGGCACCCTCCTGAGGGTGAACTCCCGCTTTGGGCATTCACCCTGCCTTCCTGGAAGCTCTTTGGGAACAAGGGAGCGATCCTGTCACGTGCTCAATGAGCCAAATACAGTACTTATGTCAGCAAAATGAAGCACTACCAGTTCTGAGGTTCAGTCTGGGAGGAAAGCAGAAATAGCCCTCATTTAGTATGGAGGCAACAGAAATAGCATTGTCCCCTCTGAGGAAAGCCAGGGGCAGTGAGGTCTCACAGACGGAGAAAGCAGAGACATTTCTGAGATTACAAGGCCATTCAGCAAAGAGAGAGCAAGGACACAGTGCCACAGGGAAAGGGCACACAGCCCTTCCACCCTCCTCATGAAACTGCCAGAGCGGATGGGGGTCACGGGCCCAGCACTCTCCCCAGATACAGTGGGGGCTGGATTTGGCCGCTGGGCAGCTCTGGCTTAACTCACCCTGTCCCCATTCCTTTCCAAAGCAAAAGGGATTTACTGGAGCAAGAGATGCACAGAGACAAGGCAGCATTGTTCCCCAACCCACCCTGCAACTCTCCCGGGAGCACATCAACACCTCGCAATGTGCCACGCAAGGAACGTTGTTATTGGATTGGGTTGCAGATGCATTGCTTATTGCCAGCTCAGGTGAGTCAGCCTGATCAGAGGCTGATGTGCCACCAGAGAAAACCGTAGGTGGGAGGGAGAGGAATCAGCCAGAGATTGGGGTGCATGCATTCCCACAGCTAATAATGAACCTTGGGGCTTCTGGATATAAGGCCAGACTGGGATGGTCAGGACTTCTCTATCGGATCAAACCAGGGCTGGGACAAACTGCCCCATCAGCCTCCCACAACGACCCCAGCCTGAGGCACCACCATTTTCATTCTGTACGCAGACAGAGATATCTTCAACTCCACACTTCCAGGGTAGAAAATATGGGACAGAGAAGGCAGTGAGTGCTTGGGGGCGTGGAGGACATGCCTTCAATTCTGCCAGCCTCAAATTAGAGGGAAAACTATAATTTTTTTCAGCAGCAAAACAATGCGGCTGCGGAGCTGCGGCTGCAGCGCTTACACTTGTAATTAGACTAGAAAGGGTAAAGGGGCTTGGTCAACAAGAAACCCACAGAAGCACCGGGTTTAAAGCTCTTCAGGAGAGAGAAATGTGGCCCTGAATCTGCAAGTAGCCAAGTACAGAAGGGAAGAAAACAGCACTGGGGAACGACAGCTCATCCATGCTCATCCTGCTGCTGGGATAAGCAACACTGTGGGCAAGATTAGGCTTGGCAGGCAGGAATGTCAGCACAGACGAACCCCAGGCTCTGCTTGACCTGAAGCCCCCAAAGAGCCCGCCACGCAGGATGAAATGAAAGTACCTGGAAGACAGGCAGATGGGAAGACAAACAAGGCAGGGAGCCCCTGAGCACCAGACACGCCTCGCAACTGGTTGTGATGAGGAGCTGAACTCCCACATTCTGGATTGCACTTGATAATATCAGCACCTACTGAAGGACCCACCTCCTGGCTGCTGCCCGCCAGCCCGGGGAAGCTCTGTGGGTCGCGGGAATGGGTGGTCCCCTATTAGTCCAACAGGCAGGGCAGTCTGTGTGGGAAGGAAAGCAAAGCATCCTCTTTCCAGGGCTTTTGGGGTCATGTTGGTCCTCTGTGCCTTGCATAGTATTCTTCAGCTACTGAAGCAAAACACCTCTTGTTGTTTGGTTGCAATACTGCAAGGGAGAAGCCTGCAGAGCGTCCTGGATCAGCACAGAGAGGACCTGTTATATACGTGCGTGTGTGTATTTTTCTATATTTTTTTTCCACCAGGAGGATGTTGAAGTTAACACTTGTCGTTGTAGAGCAGGGAAGGACCAAGGGATGGTCCCATGGCATGTGCAGGTTCGGAGCAAGGCACAGCCCTTAACCAGAGTGCAACGCCTGTGCCTGCACGTGCACGCAGAGCTACAGGGATGCTGTTCTCAGCAATAATTCCTCCTTTTTGCCACATTCTCTATGGCTCTGCTACACACCTGGACTGAGCAACGTGACCTACAACACTTGACCGTGACCTCAGGGTAAGGAAAATCCTTTTGTGCAGCCAGATTTCCTTTGTTGGTACTGTTCCACACTTCTCTCCCCGGCTACTGCCGTATTTCTTTTTAATTCCCTGTACAGGTGGCAAAAATGTCTGTCAGGGTCCATCTCCCCAGCACGGAGAACCACGGTAGCCATCATAAGCCACGAAGCTTGGCCAGAGCAGTGCCGGCTGCACGGCTGGGCTGCCGGCATGGCCACGGGAGCGCAGTGCTCGGGGGGACGCGGGGAGGAGGGCGGGTGGAAGCACACGAGTGGGAAGTGGGAAGGGGAGGCCGAGCTGCTTCCTCCACGCTGCCACCAACGGGCACCAGCTGGGATGTGTGGGATCTCAATTATTATCTTTTTTTTTAAAGCCAGCCTCACAGAAAACTATAAATTAATCTGCTAATTAAATACTCAGGTGAGAGACCAGGGAACCTCCAGCCGTGCAAGCAGAGGAGTGGCTATGGCTTCTTCCGTAGGTAATTGGAAGGGATCCAGCCCTCCCAGCACGGCCCCCCAGTCAGGACCTTGCAAAACCACCAGCCACTGCTATTCTTCTCACGAACTTCAAACAAAGTCCCTTCTTTAAAGCTGTTGGTCTCCTCGTCACCTTCAAAATCCGCCACTGCCACATAGAGAGCTTCCCTGGAGATGTCCGGACTGGAGATGGGGGCTGAGGTCCTCTCCTTGGCTTCCCCTCTCTCCACTGGCTTGGATATGACCTTTGGGCTTACGTTGCTTTTCACTTTGGCTTCGTCTTGGACGGAGGCAGAGAGGAACGGCTTGGCTTTCGGAGGGACCAGCATGGGCCTCCCCAGCACCGGGGATGACCTGATTTCAGGTGCTTCCCGTGCCGGGGCCCTGAGCTCCGCTGTGGGGCCGGAGGCAGGACCCCCTGTTTTCTTTGGGGGGGGTGGTCTGCGGGGTGGTACAATGGGGCGCTGCGGCGGGGGCTCCCTGGCACCTGGGGTGTTTGCTGGGCCCAGGGGAGATTTGGGCAGCGCCTCTTTCATAGTGTGGCTGTCCAGCATGGGCAGAGGTTTGCTCTCCATGCTTGGTCGCTCCTGAAACCTTCCAGGAGCCTCCGAAGAGATCATGGCATTACTGAAGGAGCTTTCGCTGGCAGCGGTGTCCTGCTCAGAGGGTTTCTCTGGGCACTTTGCAGGTCTAAGCTTGCTCCGCAGGCTGCAAATGTCCAGTTTATCATCAGCTGGAGGTGGGTCAGTCCGGGGGGCTGCAGCGGGTTTTGGCCTGATCTGAGGTCTTGACTTCAAGAATGGATTCTGGGCAATGGACTCAGGCTTGTCCTCCATGGGCTCAGCTTTTGGCTTGGTTGGCTTGACAATGGGCCGGAGGTTTGGCTTCTTCACTTCCTTGGCTGACACCTTGTGTCCACATTCCAGTCCCATTTCGTTTTTCAGCTGGAAGAGTTTGCCCTTCTCCGGTTTCAGCTCGGGCTTCTTGCTGTCCTTCGGGGCCCCTGACTGCTTGGGTGGGATCATGGGCAAAATCATGCCTGGGGGCTTGGGGGGAGGCCTCTGCCTCTCCAGTAACTCGCCTTCCGATTTAATGATGGACTCCTTCCTGGGCGGCAGGCTGGGCTTCTCCTCTGTGTCACGGTCTGAGATCTCCTCATAGCCACCAGCAAAGGCTAGGTCCCCACTCTCGGGAGCCTCCTTCCCCTTCCAGTCTTTGGCCCACTTTCCACCACAGTCCGTACCGTTAGGAGGAGCCTCCGGCAGAGGACGGCATGGTCCCGTCACTTCCTCGCTGGCGCTGCTGTCAGCTACGGTGTTGCTGAGCCGGAGCTGGGCCATCTCGTTGGGTAGCGGAGCCAGGAAATTTGGCCTGGACGCATTGCTGGTTTTCTTGTACTTATCGATGAATGTGGCCGGGGCCCAGCCTTCCTTCTCCTCAATCTGAATGTACCACCAGCCGCTCAGGTTCTTCTCAATAACCTGCCGAGGGGAAAGGAAAACTTAGACATCCATGCAGAAGCCCTCTCTGCACAAGAGGGGATGCTGGATGTCTCTGAAATGATATCAGGGTGGTATATGGCCTCGGTGCCTCCCTGTCCTGGTAACCAAAAGCCATGTAATCACAGGACTGGTATCCTAGCAGGAGGGGAACCTGATAACGACCTCTGCCAGGGAAGGGGACCTGCATGCTATGGGAGCGAGGAATGACATAGCTATGTCAAGGAGCTGCGGCTGAGCTGCCACCATCCCGCCCGGGAGACAGGACCAGGATGCTGGGTACTGGCGGTGGCCACTGCGCGGCACTGTTGGAGCGATCAACCGGCAGCGATGCTGCGCGGATCAGCAACCATCCGGCCATGCGTGCTCCAGAAGTGGGGCTGGGACCTGGGAGGAGCTGACAGGGGACATTTGTAAAGGAAAAATCCTCTTAGAGAGGCGCAGCTTACATTTTGAAAAGCAAAATCACATCTGCAAGAGGGATTCTGCCAGTGAAAGTGGGTTTGCCAGGAAAGCAGTTCTGGAAGGGCTTTTAACTTTATACCTGGCCTAAATAAGAAAAAAACACCATGTCTACCCCCATTTGTGATGTGGTTTTAATTTCCACTAACTCAGACAACACAGCACCCACACACCTGGGGGACAGGAGGCCACCAAGAGCACCAGGCACTCCAAAGTCTCATGAGCTCACACAGGTTCCTCTCCCACTCTAGAAGAGCCCTGGGATGTCAACAGTCCACAGAGGCAATCACATGCACCACCATGCCCGGTTTCCACCCAGAATGCCGTGGTGAGCAGATCTTCCCTGCCTGGAAAGGGAGCTCCTGCCTGAAACAGGTCCCAGGACAATGGGAGTCAGGAGCACTGCACTGACGTGAAGATGTAAGAAGGGAAGATGACAGTCTCACCTCTACTTTCATTCCTGCCTGGAAGCTGATGCCATCAGGGATGGTGGTCTGGAAGTCAGCGATGGTGTAATATTCCTCTTCCACTTGAGGAGGGACAGGAGGTTTAGGCAGGTTCAAACCACGTGGCTATGACAAGGAAAAAGAAACCCATCAGCATATTTCTACAGAAGGTGTGACATAACATTCACACAGACCACCAGCCTGCAGAGACACAAGCCAGCATGGCCAGGCCAGGGAGATCAGCTGTTCCCACGCAGCACCCTCACCAACACAAGCCAGCAAACCATTTCCAGGCTGAGCAGAAAATTGCTCAGTGCCAGAGCTCTTGCTGACAGCAGTCACCCTCCCCAGAGGGAGGGAGCCAGTCTGCAGCCCCCCACTGGCAACCCAGCCTTGCTGGACAGACTGGCCAAAAATACATCTAAAGACCACATGCAAAGACTCTTGTCTTAAGACAGCAGGGAGGTGACATGCATTCTCCAGCCTTGACCAAGAGCAGAGCCCATGGTACAGGGGCAAGATCCCAGGCAAAGAATAACCAGTGCCCAGAGCTCCTTTCAGTGCTCCTCTCCGACTCCCTTTGCGATTGCTGCTCTCCTACATCAGCCGGCACTTACTATGGTGAGATCTCGGCGAGGAGGGGGTCTCTGCCTCATCTTTGGTGACTCTGTGGAGGAAGAATTTCAGAAGCTGTTGAGTTTCTGGTTTTTGGTAACACAAAAGACAAGTGAAAGAGAAAACAGAAAGGCAAGGACCAAGCCTGCCCCATGAGCAAGGAAGCCAAAGGAGGAACCTGTCTGCCCAGTACCCTGAGTGGCATGGGTCACCCAGGTTTTGAGGGTATCCCACTGGAAGAGGAAACAGCTTTGCACCATCAGGTGCTGCTGGGAAATGCAGCTGAGGTCACCACATGAAATTGCTTTTCATTGCAGGTCTGACCCAGAAGACCTGGCCTGCAGAGGGGTTAAAATGCCCCAGCTTCTGAGAGGAGAGCATCTCCAGTCTGGGAGGGGGAGGCTTTTATCACATTTGCTGATCCTCAGCAGGTCCCTGGGCAGCACTGTGCTCCTGCCCCATCTGCCTGTGCAACGTCACCTCCAGACCTTGATGCAGAGCTCACAGCGCCTGCAAGCCTTCTACCTCCCTCACACCCCGTTATGTTGCCCAAAAGCCTGCAGGAAAGGCTGTGCTGAAACCCCAGCCACCACCGGCCTCTTACTGGCCACTTACTGCGTCGGATGTCAGCATTGGGCAGGGGACGGCTGTCGAATCTCCCGTCCCTTTGGCCAGCAAGCCCATCCTTCTCTCGGCTCGCCACGACCTGCTGCCGGGAGATGCCATCCAGATCCAAGGCAGACGAATGAGCGGAGGAACCTGACCCCAGCTTCTGTGAGAACATCTCTCCATTCCCCTTTTTAAGGTAGGAGGCGGGGGCCCAGCCTTCTTGGCCCTGGTACCTGCGGTGGCAACAATGGCAGCGTCACTGCGCAGAGCCCCTGTGCTGCACCAGGGCTGCGAGCTCTTCCCAGAGGAGCGACCCACTGCGCTTGAGTGGTGTTGAGCCATCGGACACCCTGGGAGCCACAGCTCAGGACATGTGTTGACCGAAGGTACTGCATGATCTGGGCAAAACGAGCTTGCCCGGTGTCATGCCCCATGGCACATGGGCACCTGGAGAGCTCCAGCCATGACTAATGCTCCCGTGCAAGCCGGCCGCAGCCAGCGGACCGAGGGCTGGGAACAGCATGAAGCCCGATTTCCTTTTCACCTCAGCAATGGCACCGGTTCAGGAATGAAGCGCATTGACAGGGGAGGCAGAGGGGAAAACCAGAGCACTGCTGCTAGGATTGATGTACCTGGTCTTTGGAGAAAGCACAAGCCCTCTGCCTGAGTGCTGACATCCTGGATCCCTTCCCTGCTCTAAATCTGCACTGTTTAGGAAAGAAACCAGCCCCGTGATCTGATTGAGAAACCACATCTGTGGAGTCTCCCTGCCATGCTGGAGGGTCCCGCGCCAGCATCAGAGACTCTCCCCACTGGCCAGGCTGCAGCTACTACGCTCAGATGGCACCAGCTACTGAGCTTGTAATTGCCTTTAGAGCTCTTGTGGCAGCTCTCCTCTGCTTAGAAACTCAATGGATGTTTTTCTGGAGCTTTGCTGCTGCCAAGACCAGAGGTTCAATGTAAGGTTAAGAAAATTGCAGCATGTGCTCCCACCCTGCTCAAGTCCGGCCATTTGCTAGACCACAGACAAGAGAAAATGAGCTTCCAGGAGAAAACAAGTATCAGCTTGGGATGATCTGGAGTCTCTGGCCTCAGCACACCCTGCACACAGCAGACCTGGCCCGGACAACGGCCCTTCTCCCCAAGAGCCTCCTAACACAGCCAGAGGATCGAGCCTGCCTCCAGGACACTCACTGGTTTTCCTATCAGCAGCACATGACGCAACACTAATGCTCGCACACTGGTTCCCTTGCACTGCTGGGGCATGTGATGCTGTGACGCAGCCCACCTCCCAGCACAGGAAATCGGGGCATTTTAAAGATGTTTAACCACAGCTATGCTTGGCTGAAGCCCTGAACGTCAGCTAGCCTTAGTTTGTAGGGATGGAGAGAAATGAGTTCTGGTACTCTGCCCTTCCCAATACCCTAGACGTGCCTTTGGACTGCACATCCCACGCGCATCAGGTCTCTGCTTTGCACAGCCCCAGCTGCAGTGCTAGGGAAGAGGAAGAGGTAGGGACAGTACCTGATTTTCCACCAGCCCTCCAGGTTCTTCTGGATCACCTCCACCACAGCCCCTTTGTCCAGGTTCATTTCATCCTGGTCTCTTGCGGTATACGGGTAAATAACAGTGTACTTCTCCTCTGTTGGAAAGAAAGTGCAGTTTCACAGAGATATTGTTTTACGGAAACCTGGACTCAGTTGAACAACGGTTAAGTGCTTTATATAATGATAATTCCTGTTGTAGTACAGGTGCAAACACACAGAGATAGACAACCATTCATAAAAGAAATGCCAGTGAAATGTATTTCAAAACAAACCCAGCTGCACTTTGAAATGTAAGCTTTGGTAAGCTAGTCTGGTCCAAGGAGAAGTTGTCTAAAACAGTTCCTCCTCTCCCTTAGGACCAAAGATTATCTTTTGTATGACAGCTCTCCTTTCACCTGCTGTTCACAGAAGCCCTTCCATGCATCCATTTCAGTTCAAATTTCTTTCTCAGAGCCTTTAAAGAAGAACTGTCCTCTATAGAGGGAAAGAAATCCCATAGACATCAGGGGATAACCCCCCCCACACAGACATGCTCTCATGCACAGCTCTCGAACCACTTTACAACAGCAGGTCTACACGAACTTCCCTGTTCAACAGTGGGGTCCCCCAAGACACTGGTCAAAGCCATGTGGTAAGCCTGGAGAAGAGTCTGATGTCCTGTTCACTAGACCAAACAACGGTAAGCAGGAACATGGATGCTCTTCCCTTCAAGAAGAAGGGGAAACATCCTAACAGCCATGCTGACAACACATCAGACAAACAGGTCCATCCATCCACCCCACTCCTTCACCTTGTCCTGTCCTCTCTGGAGGAAACCCAGGAAAGCAAGTGCCTGTGCTTAAGCAGTGCCACAACAGGGTGAAGGCCATTTTGGGAAAAGTCTACCTCCAAAAGCCACACCTCTGGACATTGATATATCCCCACTGTGCATGTTTCTTGGCTTTGTCTTCCTGGAGGAGCACAGCCCTTGAACGGCCCGATTTCCCACCCCCTTCATGCAGATGAGTCAAAGCAGAAAATGCCATCACATCCAGCAAAACCAAGCTGGCTCTTCTCTTCCTGACCCCATCCAAGCCACCAACCCCAGGGCTATGGCTCAGAGGAGTTACTCTTACAGGAACTAAGGCAGTAGTTGCAAGAAGTCTGCATACATGTGTTGGGGGAAAGCAGAAACTCCAGCCTCTGTACACAAAACAAGCCTCAAAAAGTTAGAAGGAACAGCTGATAGAGGAAAGAGAGGTGGACATGAGTGTGCCTAATGCAAGGCTGAGGAGCGTGTATGGCACACATAGAGGACTGACACAAGCAGGGTCCATCACATGCAAAGCGAACAAACATGCAGACAACAAAGGTCCAAGCACAAAACATGGGCAGCCGAACAAGTCTCTATGAAGTCCACCTTGACCCCATCCACTGGTGTACAAGTCCCCAAGAGTCCGACGGCGGCCAACGTGCCTGGGCAGAGACCAGTATCTCCATGGGACTGGGAAGAGCATGTTGGGGAAGCAGGAGAAGGACAAGAAAGGACGTAAGGAGGTGGCACTTCAGGTCCAAGAGGAGACAGGGCTGACACAGAGAATGGCACAGAGACTGTACTCGCCTGGAGCCCTCTGGGGGCCCTCCCTGGTCTGAGCCTCCCCTCCCACCTCCATCTCCCCAAGCGAGGAGCCGAGCCAGCTACAGCACTGCTTTGAGCATACAGTGGTCAATGGGAAGGATGCATTCTCCAGGGGCATTTCAGATTTGCTCTAAGCAAAAATATTTCAGATATGGTCTAAGCACAATGTGAGCTCATGCACACTCTTTGTTCTGCATGGGTCTAGAAGACAAGGGAATTGTCCTAGGACCTGAGCTTTTCTCCTCCTCCAGTGCAGGTAAAACAGCTCCCTGGGGTCTATAGGAGGCATTGGGATGGCAGAACTGGGTGTTCCCTGGAGGTGGTGCCTTCAGCCCCTCTGTGAGGGAGCAGAAAGGCCAGCAGTTACACCACTCGTATCCAGCTGCCCCACTCCTGCTACAGCACTGGAGCAGAGTGCTGGGCAGGCAGGACCATTATGGGCAGACATGACTGACCAGCACATGTGGGTTTGTCCTTCGCTGGGCTGTTGCCCTGCCTAAGTCAGGGAGGGCTAAGCAGTCCTGCGAGCAGCTCAGTGGAGTTCAGCACAAAGAAGCTGGGGCAGATGTCTCCAGCAGCTTCTTACCTTCATCGGGCTGCATTGAGAACTCATCCTGGACACCATCCTGGGCCTCCAGGCAGGTCGCCGGCACCCAGCCTTGCTCCTCTGATGTGCTCACAAACCACCAGCCTGAGAAGAAAACAGCAGGCGGCTCAGCCAAGGGCTCCCACCAGCCAAAAACTCCCTCTCTCCCTCCAAACCACGAGCCTAGGGGGCTTTGCCCCCTCCTTGCTGCCTACACGGGAGGCTGGAGTGACCCCAAAGCAACAGAGTCAAGCACCTGAAAGGGAGCACAACAGCAGAATGGGAGAATCGCAGCTGAATGCTATATAAATGTACGGTTCCCTCCCCATGAAAAATGGGAGAGATTCTGAGAACTGAATGGCTCCAGCCACCGCGTTTGCTTTCCTTTTTTTTTTTTCCCTTCATGGTTCATTTTCCCTCAGTGTGGATCAGCAAGCCCAGGCCAATTAGCAGAGATGAATACACTGTCTACAAATTGACAGCTGACTCCTGCTGCACTCTCACCTTCTTTACATTTGTGGAAACAGCAAACTTTAAAAGCTAAGAGTAAATGCAGGGTTAAAACATGAGCTCTCCCAGCGGAAACCTAGCCAGCTCCATAGTGGCCACGAGCAATTCTGGGCCACCCTGGGTGTCCAATCAAAATAAACATGTGCTCCTCAGTTATTAAAAGCACAAGCTATTTGTGTCTTTAGGGGGAAAAAAATTAAAGACCGAGCATTATCCTCAGAACCTCACCAGTGAGTCATTTAGAAAGACAACTAGATTGTCGGGGAGGGAATCGGCACCTACCTGCATGGAAGGGAAAACCAGGGCTGACATTTGATAAATAAATTATTTGCCGTATCTTTTGAATTGGCTGTGCTGATAGGTTTCACTTGCTTCAGGGTTGCTTTTATTTTCCCCATTCTCAAACAGCTGCTGGTGCAATTAATCCTCTGGGCCCAGGTTTCCAGAATTTTAAAACCTATTTTCACAATTTATCTTTAAAACTCCCTAAGCAACTTGTATTAACGTCAGGGAATAAATACCCCTTTTCAACAAACTCCAGAAGTTGGGCCCACGACATGACTCAATCCCTTTGCAGAGGTTAAGAGCAAGCTTAAGTTCTGAAGCAAGCGAATAGCTGGGCTGCCTGCCCCGCTCCACGGCCGGGTGCTTCATCGTGTTCGGAGGCAGGAATTGCGAATGCACAATGGGGCCTTTCATGGGCACCATGAGAGCGTTCCCCACTGTCTATAAAACAAGCCTGCCAACTCCAGGAATGGCTTTTGTCCTCAGGACCCATTGGCCAAGTTTTTCAGCACAAACGAGCACAAAGTAGAGACTGCAAAAGATGGATGGTGCCTGGCGCTCAGCACACGGGTAATCAGACCCTTCCTTTAGAGACAGCCCTGAAGTCTTGTCCATGCTCACACAGACAGCCTGCAGACTGAAGCTGCTTCCTCCACATCCCACCTCAGCTGACCATCCAAGGACATCCCTGTGAGGTGCCTGGAGGCTGTTTTGCTTGAGGTCCTATTAAGAAAACACTGATAATACAGGATTGCTATTCCTGCCACTGCTCTGCGACACAGAGTAGACCCGAAGCCCTCTGCCAAGCCAAACTCTCTGTACCTGATTCATTCTTCTCAATGATATCCACCAACTGGCCCACGCACAAGCTGATCTCGGAGCTCTCCTGCTTCTGGTAGTTCGCCACCACGACATACTGCTCCAGCACCAAGGGGTCGACCGATGCAGAGTCAGCTCCTGCACAGGGGGGACAAGAACCGACCCGTGTGCCAGGGTCAGCACCAGCTCCTGAAAGCACGGGCCACCACTCCCGAGCACCTGCTGGCCTGTGAGCAGCTCCAGGACACCTCAGGGACCCCAGCGTGAGAGACGTGAGCCAGAAACTTGGGCAGAGTGAGGAGGAGAGAGACCAAACCAGCAGCCAGGTGAGATGGGTGCAGCCAGGTGAGACCTTTTACTTGCTACCCACCTTCCTGCTCACAGAGCCGTCCAAGCAACCCCACCACCACCACGGATGCGCACAGCAGCCTGGTCCCTGCTGTCGGAGGCTGGGGGGGGCTCAGGGCAGTCTCCTGTGCACTGGCATCAGTTGCCCCAACACGCGGAACAGCTCAGACCCCAACTCAGCACACACAACCTGCAGTGAGTTTTGCCGGTCCTGGCTAAAAAGCCTGGACAGCCAGGTGGAGGGACATTTGTAGGACAGAGCAGCATCCCCCTGCCATCATTGCCTTTATATATTTCAGCTGCCTTCTCACAAGTTGCCAGCACCGTTTGCTCTCTCTGCTATTTGCTCCATTAACTCTGCTCAGCTCCTCCTGCTGCTCCTCCTGCTGGAGATCCCAATTTCATGTCAGAAATGAAAAAAAAAATACCCCAAGGAGGAGCAGACGGGCAGGATTCACCGGGAGCAAAGCTCTCCTTTGGCCTGAAAGGGGCCTGACACCCGGTGGGGTGGGTGCGGTGGGCAGGGCTGGGCGCTGTGGCAGTGGCTGCGCAGGGCCCGGGCAGGCAGCGGGTGGCACTGCGGGCTAAGGCCAGGGGACACCCGGGAGCACTGCCAGCCCCCTCCTCTGCCACGGGACCAGCAGCGAGGCACAGCAGGGCAAGGCTGGCTTGTATTTTCCGAGCACATTTTCATGTAGGAGAGTGAGTGCTCTGGGTATGGATATGCACTCCCTTCGCTTGGCGTCGCTTGCTGCGGTAGCACTGCAACAGAGGTTTCCACTCGCACCTGTCTGCTTTTGAAACATGGCCCCAGGGGTGTCCCTATACACCGAGCAAAGCCACCCTTTTTCCACATGTGCACAGATGCTTGCTGTGTGCAGGGAGACCATGAAGCGACCCAGGGCTTTGCAGGGCCACAGAGCAGACACTCCGTGTGCTCAGTGCCAAGTCCAGCCTCTTCAGCCCCCCCGAGCAAGGCGTTCGCTCGGGCTCAGCCTCCCGCTAAAGCAGCCACAAGGCGTTCGGTTACCCAGAGCACCAGCAGCACTTGACCCATCTGCCTCCAAAAGCCTCCAAGACGCAAAAACGTGTCAGAAACTCTAGCCCATGACTCCCCTCCACCCCGAGCTCTGGCTCTGGTCTCCAACACAACACTTTGCCTGTGGCTTCGCAGCCTGTCAGATGACGACGCTATTATATTATCCTGTTCTCCACACGTGCAGTAAGAATTAATTAATATTTGTCAAGTGCTTTGGAAATAGGATCATGTTAATTATTATAGCATGAGTGATACAAAAGAATCACACACCTGATCATGGGTTCTAAGCCGAATTTACAGGGGCTGTGCATGTACTCTGAGCAGGGAGCCTCAAATTTTGGGTTGGGGCAGAAATCCCATCTGGCCCAGCCCACTAGCTGCTATGGCACGGCAGATACACAGGACAATTACCTCTCAGTCTCTAAAGGGTGTGAGAAAGAAATGACATGGAGAGCGATGGTCCCTTGGGATATAAAGGCAAAATGCAGCAAAGACAAATTCAGGCTGCGTATCAGGAAGCAGTTTCTATGGGCAAGTACACCTACACTGCAACAGCTCCCCATCACATGAGAGGTCTCAGCCTGACAAAAGATCTTTCCTATGGGGGATCCTATTTCAGGGCACAACCCTGCAATGAGCAGAACAAGAGAGATGAGTAGAGATGGACAAGATCTAGGAGGTCTTCAGCAGTCCTAGGGTGCTCTGCTCCCCCACAGAGAAGTTCTCCTGTGCCCAAGGTCACAATCTCTCAAACTGGTTCTGAGAAAGAAAGACCACAACAAAGATCTAAATGAACAATGTGTCTTCAGGACAGTCTGATTTAAAGGAAGAGGAGGCAATTGTCCATGTTATTCTGCTATAAACAGCACTCTGCAGAGCTCCAGGTGAGCTGGCCACGTGCAGAAGATCTGTTACCGCTAATGAAAGCTTCCTCCATGCCAAAACCCAGAGGTGGGGCACCAGACAGAATTAAAAATAGCCCTCTAAAGTGAATGGTGGATGCTAGGACTATCTGTTCTACTAGCTCAATTAAAGGTTTGTGCTTAAAGTGATCAGAGGATCTACCCAGCCCCTGAGAGAAGAATAACAGCTATAGGAAGAGAGAAGTACTCTCCTTTCTGCCTCCCTCGCTATAATTACACCCATTGCTGTGAGGCTATTTGTAGTTTCAGCAGGCAATTCTGGATCCTCCAATGTACCTATTAAACCAGTAACAGAAGTGGTAAACTGAGCTTGGAGGAAGAAGTAGGAGTTAATTTCAGGAGCATCTTCACCTGGCATAATCATCCTCAACCACAAAAATACACGCTCAAGTTAACAACAAAACATCCTATTTATGGGCAGACTTAGTCTCTTAAAAATAGCAATGGTGTAAACCTTACCATCTAAGATGAGAGACAGTACTAAAGCTCTGCAGCTGGGGAGGGGAGGAAGCATTACTACAGCCCAGAGCCCACATGACAGTGAGTTTTGCAGACAGCTGTAGGCAGGAGCACAGGCTGTGTATCCTGAAAACCCCTCACTTGTGAGACTGACACAAATGTGGCCTAGAAAAGGGATTTGCATTGAGTTAAGAGACCACTGAGGTCCTTGGACTGGACTTGCAGAACTGATGCTTGCCGTGGAGGCAGAAGAGCTGCCGGGGAGACACATTGAGCTCTGCAGGCAAGGCCAGGCAGAAGCTGCCTCCAGGCAGTGCACATCCCAGCTACCAACCCAAGGACTGCTCAGCGCAGTGACCTTGCTCTCAAGACACGTCACATACGAGTGATGGGTCAGCCCACAAATCTTTGCAGGTTTTGTTTGACCAGGAACTTGGCCATTCACCCAAAGTGTTGAGATGTATAAAACCAGGTAGGAAATCTCACAGATACAGGGTTGCTTGCAACATTTCCACCCTTTCCTATTTCGTGCTTTGCAGTGTGAGTGCCAAAAGTGAGAACTTTCTTATGGGGCTTGGACACTGATGCCTCCAGAGGGAAACAAAGAGCTCAGGACTGAAATAAAAGAGGGGGCACAGGTTTTTGAAGGCTGCCCTTGCTGTACACTCTAGCCCCTGCCTAATGCACCTTCCAAAAATGGCATGCTTTATCTAACTTTGGATAAAGTTTCTTCCTCCCAGTCCTCTGGCCTGTGCTAATCTGTCCCATGCTCTCGGGACAACCCCTCCTCTCCCAGACCTGAAGAGTTCGTGAAGATCAGTACTGCAAAAGTGAGTTTCTTCCTGCTCTCACATGAAATGGGCACTAGATGATGCACTGTACTCTTTGCAAGCCCTCTCATTTCTCCAGGGATTTTAGAAAATAATCACATGGAAACACCATTCACCAGTGGTGTTTTAGAAAGGTCCCCCTATGGCTGCTGTAGGATACGACAGCTGTGTTTTCGCTGTTTCCCATTAGACTGAATACTGTGGTTTGGGGTCCCTACGCCATTGCAGGCACAGTACATCGCACTGCAAAAAGGATGTGGCCACACAAGAAAGCATCTAAAATAAAACTGGCAGGGGGATATTGGAGCTCTCTGCCAGCCTCCTTGGGCAGCTCCACCCAAATATAAACTCTGGAGACAGTTTCAGGTTCCCCTGCACTGTCAGTGCTGCAACCCATGACTCTCCATCTGTGCTTTCTGTTGAACTGTGAGAGGAGGAGTGAATAGAAACGCTCAAAACAGTCTTGGGGACTGATACGATGACTACTTTTAGACATACCTAAATCAGTGGCCAAATCAGTCTTCAGAGCCCGGGGAATAATCTACCGCCCCGCAAGTTGCAGACTGTACAGAGCCTGGGCCCATGCCTAAGGCTCACAGACATGTAAAAAAAACGGTAAAAAACCTCAGCAGAGGAAGCAGATTTTATTTCCAATGTCCACTTACACCAGGCCCTCCCCGCAATAGCAAATGTCACTTGAGTCTCTTGGTTACCACAGGAGACTGAGGGCAGGCAGCGCTTTAACCCACTTCGCATCCCAGTGTTTGCTTAAATCCCGTTTCAAACAAGGCTTGCTGTGCCAGGAGTTCAGGAGCTCCTTCCAGCGCTCTCCTGAAGAGCAGCTCACCCCCTCTCTGGCAATGCTGGGAGAAATAAGCAATTGGGAAACAATTCTCGCTGGTTTTGTTTCTGAACAGCTATTGCTTGCCCCCTCCCCAGGGAGATCCCCTACTGAAAGAGCCTTTTTTGTGCCTTGCTGCATATTTGCTACCTCAAAGCAGGCCTGGCTTGAGGAACCGATCAACCATCAGGGACTTCCACAAGGCAGAAGAGGATTCAGGGTGACAGCAGCAGAACCAAACTCTGTTTCTGCTGCCAGAAAATGCAAGACAGTGAGAGGAGTCTCTGAACACATCTAGCACAAGGCATCGGCTCTTTGTAACCTTACTGCATGCAAACATCTTTCCCTGATGGCTACTGCACATATGCCAGGTGCCATGGGCAAAAACATCGCATCCTGCCCTGCTGGGGCAGACTCTGGCTTGGATGTTACCCAAACTCTCCCTGTTCCCTCCCTCTCAACGGTGCCAAGCAAACAGTATCTCAAAGAGCATTTTCTCTTTGACCTCAACAACATCCCTGTGTCACGTATCAACCCGCCATGCCAACAGGATGACAGAATGAAGCTGCCCATAAACCTGCAGTGGGAAGGCCGGATGAAGCTGTGTACACAAAGAGGAGAAAAGCTCCTGCTTCTCTAGCAGTCAGCATCCTTAAACTGAATTCTGCCCTCAAAGAACTGAGTTATGAGCAGACATTTTCTTCCTCTTCTCCTCAACCCTAAAGAGGCCTTCTTTTCTCTTGCCTAATGTAAATGGACTGGGTTCAAAGTGATCTAAACACACACTGATCTCATAGGGAAACACAACACCTTTCCCTCATTCACCAAATGTTCCTGCTGAGCCAGCACACAAGAGGTTTTCAAGATGAGGGAGATTGTATCTTTATTTTACCTCTGTTTTACCAAAAGAGAGGAGAAGGAGAAAAATTGCAGCCTGTTTCTGCCTCCACCCACAGCCAGAGACTTCTCTGTTGCCTCCAAAGCTAGTTGAAGACCCACCACTTCAGCACAAGAAAGCTAGTCCAAGAACTTCAGTCTGTGCTTGCAAATGGCTCATGAGAGCTATAAAATGACCATCCCAAGGTCCAGCTTTCACAGACACACCTTGCAGCAGTCAGAGTTTGAGGAGAAAATGTTGTCTGAAGGTTTTAACTATACTCGTAAACCCATGATAGTCAACCAGGAGAGCACCCAGTTACGACCTGCCCATGAGAACAGAGCAAAACCAGGAGTCACTGTTCAAGCAGACAACATCTGAGCTTTTCATATGCATCCTACAACTAGTCTCAGGTAAGAGGCTGGGACACCATCAGTTCTTGAGGGAAGGGTGCCCTGCAGGTCCAGTAGAAAAGAAAGGAAAGTGGAATTAAGTCTTTGAGTCTCTCCTGTACCCTTTCTCTCTCCTCCGAGAGGAACCCACTCATCTACAAGTGAATTTGCTTACACAGCTTATGGCAGTGCCAACTCTCAGGCCAAAAACTTTCCCACAACCTATTTCAGCAGAATCTCCATCCAGCCAAGACTCAGACCTTCCTTCCCAAAGACCCTCACGCTATTTTTATACCTTCTGTGGTTCCAGTAGCTGAAAGACACCCTCCCTAATCCACAGACTGAAGGCTCTTTGCTTCCCCTCTCCTTCTCCTCTTTCTGGGAAGCTCAGATAACTGCTAAATCACACCAGCTAGGGGATCTTTCAGAGATGTTCCCCTCTCTTGAGGGCAGGGGTAGAGCATCCCAGATCCAACCGTCCACCCAAAGGGTCCCAGCTGGTGCAATCACAAAGAAGAACATACCACTGCATTGGGAGATTTTCAACCTCACGCTGACCACCATGCAAGCTCAGACCGTCCTTTGGACTTGGGAAATTCTGCATCCCCATCCTCCTGGCTGCAGACCAAGCCCTGCCCTTCACCCAAGACCTGCAACACAGCGCCTGCATGCGGAGCTGTACTGACAGCCAAGCGCCAGTCCCGAGCCCACCGTAGCTCCTCTCTGCTACTGCCCCGTGTCCACCAGCCTCTACAGAAAGCTACGGGGGATGTGACAGCTTCTTGCAAGGGGCTTGCCCACCCAGCCCGAGCAGGTGTCCCCCCAGCAAAAGGCAAAGCGAGAGCAAGGGCCAGGTAGCGAGCGGCTGTTACTACCTCTCTGCAGGAAAGAGGCCGTTCTCTGGATAAACCCTGATGGAGGAACAAAATGACGGGAGACAAGGCATGAGGAGGGGAGGAAAACGAACAGGGGGGTGGCAGCAACGGCGGCAACAACTCGATTAACCAGTAAACCGTGAGGCCAGCGCAGCGTGGAGAGCTGCGGGCGTCCATCCCACCTTTGGGAGCGCCATGGGAGGTGCAGGGGGGCATGAGACCTGGACTTGGAGGTTGCAGTGAAACCCTGGGTGGATGGAGGGGGCACACCGTGTTGGGAAGGCCCACTCCCCATGGGGCAGCATAGCCAGGGGTTGGCCCGCCACGGGGCCAGACCCTCGTCCCACTCCAGGAGACCACAGCTGTGGATGAAAGGAGAAGCTGGTGGAACCAGCAGAGAGGAAAGGAGTCCTTACCAGACCTCTTCTTTCCAATGGGCTCCCTGAAAAAGAGAAGGAAGAGTGTCAGCAGAGGGATGGGGTAGTTGGGTTGGTTGCTGGCCAAATGACAAACCCGCGCAGGAAAGCACAGCAGCGCTGGCCTTGACAGGGCCACCGACCTCCCTCAACCAACTAACATCCCCACGGGTGACATGGGCCATCACCCACTTTGCAAACAGCCCATCTCTCCCCGCACCTCATTTAGTAATTTAATGCTTTCATCTTTCCCAGGGTGAGGCTTGGTTGCTGGCCTGGGCTCCTCGGTGGCTTAGTCTGACAGCCACAACTCCCACCATGTCACTTGGCGAAGGCAGGTGGATTGGGAGGATCTGGCAGCAGAGTCAGTAGCTGGGGATGGCCAAACCCCCAGAACTGCTCCCAGCACAGACCACAAAGAGGGAAATATGGAAGTTTCTCCATGTCCCGCACCTCTCTTAGGGACAAGGATGGGGAGTGCTTGGGGAAGGGGCAAACATTTATACCCCAAAACAGAACAAGTCATTGAAGTGTTGTAGAGAGGATGAACACCAGGGCTGTGCAGCAGAAAAAGTGTCTCCAGGACAGAGCAAGCAGGAGCTATTGGTGGTTATGAGGAAGCAATGAGGTAGCTTCAGCCCACGTCCTCTGGCTATGGCCAGCACTGGTCGCACCGCTGATGAGATGGGTTAGAAGCCACAAGTCCTGGGTCCCTTCTCTTATCTGAATGTTGCCAAGAAACACGGTTGCTGCCTCAAACCCAGGGCACAAGTACAACCATCTCCAGGCACAATGAAATCTCGGGCATTTCATGATCAAAAAACAAACACCAAATCAAAGAAAATACGGGCCCAGAAAAGCCTCAAAAAATAATGGGTAACAAACCAAGACACTCAACCAGCCTGAAACCCAAACAAATGCACCAGCTCTGTCCCCAGCCCAACCACAGCGGTCCATGTTGCTACAAAAGGGCTCTCAACACTTCCACATAATTCACCACTTGGCCTTGAAATGCTGTAGTCGTGTGGGGTGATGGTAACTGCTCCCTGTTCACTTATGGAGGAGACTGCTTTCCCCATTCCTCAGATTCACATGCGTGACAGATCAAGACCATCTGGCTAGGATGAAATATTCGGGTACCAGGAGACATGCATCGATCCTTGTTACTTCCAGGAAGAGTAACAAGCACAGAGCGGGCACTGGAGCTTCCAAGGAAGAAAACATTCACCTGGTGGTAAGGGGACCCTCCTGAGGCTTCGAGCTGCCTGACCACTGCTTGGAAAGGCGGCTGGTCCAGCCCAGATGGACCCCAGGAGCCCCTTCATCAAGTCCACTGGCAAAACAACCTTTTCCCCTCTCTCCCTTTTCTTTCCAGGCCAAGCAGAGAAATCCCTCCATGCTCAGCAAGAAAGCCAGCCAGAGCTGGGCTACACTTTGTTCTCTTTCAAGCTTATCTGCATTTTCAGACCAGAATTACTGCAGACATTTTATTCCCCTAGAGCGATGGGGTGATGCCAGGACTTGGCTGCCTTCAAAGACTGCCCACCCATCCTGGCAATGCATTTTGCTCACAATGCCATATCCTCCCAGTCCCCCCTTCCCTCTGCACCTTAAAACTCTGGTACTCATCCATGGAGCCATCAGTAAAATTAAATGAAATGCAACAAAGATGGACTAGAAACAAATGGGACATTGTTATCTAGAAACTGGAGACTATATCTGTTGAGTTCAGAGACCACAGAACTGTGCAAAGACCTGAATACCATGTCTCAGGTGCAGAGACCAATGGAGGAATCTACTGTACAGAGCATCCCAAAGACATTTCTGAACAGAGACTGCATTGCAGAGCTAAATCAGAGTTTATCAGTAAGCCACATTAAATTTACCCCAGCTCAGTGGTATGGCAGGGAAGGGAGGCGAAGCAACACCAGATGAGCACGCTGGAGATCAGCAGGTAGGCATGGCATCCTTGTGCTGACAGCAGGGTGCTGATGGAAATAACTGTTGTTCTTCCGCTGCCATCTGCTAAACGTATTACGGTAACTCATCCCCCTGTTTCCTTTCACCGGCTGCTCCGTCTGAGTGAGGGGGCAAGGAAGGAGCTGCAATTTCACTTTGCTGCTGGGTTGTTCCTGGCACGGATACAAAGCGCTGCAGGTCTGAAGACTAGCAGCCCCAGCCCACCACCTTGGACGGGACAAGAGCTCAGACAAGACAGGAAACAGCAATAAACTCCCGGCAGCATCTCCTCCTCCTCCATTCCCCGTGGACCAGAGAAAGGCACGCAGCAGAGCCTGCATGCACGGCTTCCTGGAAACCAGTGGCTCCAGAAGAAGAGAAGAAGGAAAGGCCACTCTGCCTTCCACTGTGAAACTCATTTAGCTCTCACCCCCACAACAGCCAGGCTGTGCAGATGAACCAGGCAGTCACAGCACAATGACAAGGCACCAATACACAGCTATGACTGTGTGCCACCAACCAGCCCTACAAAGCTCCCCGGGTGGTAAAACCCAGGACCGGTTCTCCAACTGCTTCCTAGGACTTTCCCAGCTCCTTGTCAGGAGCACTGAAGGCAAGGGTTCCCATGTGACCAGAGTCTCACTTAAAGCACTGAGCCAACAAGACAGTCTCAGGGCGCAGTGGGCTCAGTTCAGTGTCTTTCAAGAACCTAATAACCCTCAGTGCAATCCTGAAAGGAAACTTTTACACGTGGAGAACTCTTAGAACCAATTAATAATCCCCATGCCACTTTTTTTTACGAAAAGAGAGTCAGGTTTCTCAAGCATCTTCGCTAGTGTATCAGACAGCATCCCTCTGGATCCGGTGACGGGAAGGAGTGAGATGGGGTGCGCAAGGATGTGGCAAGGGCATGAGGCAAAGCTAACAGCTTGGGAGGTAGGTTCAGAACAAACAGAAGCTGGCTGTTCTTCAGCAATATGTAGGTGAGCTGTTAAACTCCTTACTGCAGGATATTGCTGACACTGGAAGTCTTCATGGGCTTACGGGGTCATAATTCAGGAAAGAAATGTTAATTAAAAACCATTCATTATAAAACCAGGAAAACCCTAAAGGCTAGGACAGTGTCTAGAGAAGAACTGTTACAAGCTTGCTTGACTTTAAACTCTTTCCTAAGGCACTCATGCTTGGTGGCTGCTAAGCTAGGCAGACCGCAGTGTGCTGCAGGGAGGTGGCTCTGAGGTTGCCATGCAGAAGAGCCCACCTTGCAGTGGGACTCGTGGGAGGAAGGTGACCCAACACGCGGCTTGGGGACCTCGGCAACACCCCTGCTGCCCCACAGCCCTGACCACAGCCAGCTCATGGAGCTGGAGGGGGACAGTGGAGCGCCAATGCAAGGAAGACAACTCCAGCTGCTGCAAAGCCAACCACACAGGAGCCACGATCAACATGCAAGATGAGATGGATCTGAGGTCACTGTTCCAAGAAAACATCTCCTGCAGAAAAAAATCTAGCTCTTGTAAAAAAAATCCTTCCGTAATACAGTAATGTCATCAACATAGCTATCAGGAGGTAGTTCATCCTGTAAGTATTCAGCAAGGTTGGAGATGTTAGCAAAGTTTATGCAGGCAAGAGAGACTGAGAACTGGGGCACAACAGAGCTCTTGTTTGCAAGAACTGATGTTTAGCAAATGCTCCACCGAGCACTGAATGGAGCCCCTGTCCCCCACGCTGCAGTGCTGGTGCTACCCCTGTGTTTAACCACTGGAGAGTTGGCCAAGCTGAACCTCTGGGCTCAGAAAGCTGCCCTGTTAGCACAGAAAATCAAGTACTCTGTCCATGCAAGGGGCTGGCACAAAGTGTATTTTTTGCAGAGTGGATTCAACCACTCTGATATTTCTGCCTGCTGTCATCTAGGAATAAAGAGTTCTCAGCACAGAGTAAAGGAGACCACTATTTTGGAGCTGAGATCTAGCCTGAGCTCCTGGTGAATCTGCACGTAGGCACCAGCAGAACTGCAAAACAAACGATTCATTATACAAGCTGTAATTTGTCTGGATAGCGGGACATGGCTCAAAAGCCACAAGCCAGCAAGCACCCTTATCCAAACCAACATCCATCAACTCAGGGATCTCTAGTTTACCAGCAAAAGCTCCTGGAATGGCTTCCTAGATGGGGCAGCCACTCCATCTTGGAGCAGGGACCTGAGCCTCCCCTTCTTCTATTAAATCCCGTCACCTGGCCCAGGAGTTCATGCCCCTGTTACCCCCCAAACACCACACAAGGGTGACAAGGAGAAGATTTGCTCCTGGCACAGCTCAACCACGAGGAAAGGTAAGCACACAAAAAGCTACGGGAAAGCAGGAAGAGAAGAGACTTGCTTCTGAAAGACACCGGCTATGAGTTTGCACTTCCAATTTATGGAAACGAGGGAAAGGAACAGATTTCCTGCTGCAATGATGGAAACATGTTTCTGCCCAGCGTCTTCTTCTGGTGCTTTGGACCAATCAGAAATCTTTTACCCACTGATGGCTGCCAGCACCGTGGCCCTAAGCAGGACCTTTCAATTAGCCCATACGGAAGAAAAGCTGGCACAGTCAGATCACGTCAGGGCTGACTCATTTTAGCCCAGTTCTCCCTTCTCTGATTTATTGGGGCTGGTGCCTGCCTGGAGTCCCTGTCAGTCTGCGTGCGGGAAGCAATCCATTACTGCGACTGCCAGTGCCACCCCCACCCAACCGCACATCACCAGGGCTTCGGTATTAATAGAATAACGACGGGCTGCTGAAGTTGCTACAGGCATAACCTTGTTAGCAGCATACGCTTCCTCATCTGGTCAGGTCCCAGCTCATTACCATGCACCTTCCAGCCCAGGCAGCCCAGGCAGCCCCCAGCCATCACGGCCCTTTGCTGATTCAGCAGAGCTGGGATTCAGCCCACACGCGGGACCTGGGTCCTGCCCATCCCCCTTCTCCCGCTGGTGATGCTTCCTGCGGCGTGCGGCAGGGAAGAGCGGGGTTACTCCCTCTGCACTCAGTCCTCCACCCCAGCAAGAAAAACATCCACAGCAGGAGAGTTGAACTGCCCTTGAAACACTCCAAAATCCTCTCCCTTTAGCCACGGGCTGTTTGGGAGACATAGCAGGAATGCAAGCTGGGGATGTGAGCTCAGAAGGTGCCCACACGTACATAAAGAAAGGAAGAAAATAATTTTTAAAAGCTATCCCAGGCTTTGGCTGCTGTCAGCGGCCCTGCTGCAAGTGGAGTTTGCCCGGGGTGTGTTTGCCCAGAAGAGCTGCAATGCTGCAGCTACACGTGGCAGCCAAAGTGACAGCGACATTTTGCTGGTGCCCCAGAGGAACAAAGAGCTCCAGCACGCCAGGCTTGTGGGAGGATGGAGAAAAGGAGCCATTTTCCAGTAAGCTGGGAGAAGGAGGGGAGGAGAGGCAGCCCCTCTGCTGGGGGCATGGAAACTGCAGTGAAACTTTTGTTGAGAGTGCAAACAAATCTCTCCAGCTCCTGCCGTGTGGTGGCAAATGCCAGGTGGGCTCCAGGCCACCACGAAGAGACCCTGGCCCTGAGCGCTGCTCACACTTCCCGGCAGGCAGAAGCAAAGCACAGACCAGTACCTTGGATCAAAATCCTCAGGGAGGCTTCATGCCTGCCTACAGCTCAGTGCCAGAGCTGGAAGACATCACTGGAATGAAAATGTAGTTCCTCAGTGCTTCCTCTCTCCGTTTTCAATGTCTTTGGGGTGTATAACCATAAACTGTGGCAGCAGAAGCTGCAGCCACCAAGGCCCAGGAGTTCTGGGAAGCTGGGACAGGGGCCCGCTGCTGTGAGCAGGACCTGTGTTAGCAGATCAAGGCCAGAGGGACACTCTCCCCGCCTGCCTGGGCTGCCTTCCTCCCAGGAGAGGACCAAGCCCCAGAGGCCGCCTTCTAAAGCAGAGCACAGTCCCGCAGCAACACCACTGGCTGAGACAGTGGCAGGGAAAGCCACCCGCCCTCGCTCCATGTGAACAGCTTTGAAGTTCAGCTCAACTGGGAAGCAGCAGCCCAAGTGATGTGCAAAATGCCTTTCCTGGAGGATGTTTGCTTAGTGGAAGCAGGAGGAGGTTTCTCATCCATCTGCAGACTAGGCAAGTCAGACGTGGGGTTTCTCTGGTTCCCACCACTCCACGGCCCACCCAGCAGGCGGAAAGCACTGCTCCCAGTGCTCCTATTTGGGTGGTAGCAGCTGGGAAAGCCAAGCAACCTCAGCGAGCAGGGAGGAGCAGCAGCTGAAGTTCACCAGCCAAACCCCCAGCTGGGGTCTCCAAAGACAGGACGGGCACAGATGTAACCCCAGGCACCGCAGCCTCTGCTGAGACACAGGCTCCACCTCTGCTATCATCTGCTCATGTAGAGGTCATGAGCCCTTAAAAGCCTTCAGAGAGTCCTGGTACCGGGACTGCTGCCCACCCCAATCCTGTGCTAAGCCTCTGCATGCTATCCGGGCAGCCAGCGAGCCCACGCCAGCCTTTCAGCCCTGCCCTCCCTTTTTGCAGGGAGGGCATCAGGACCTCCTGAAGCCAGTAGCTTTCAAACTGTGAATCCACAGCCCCCAGAGGGAGCGAAGTGGGGTGCTCGAGGACGTCTTTTAAGCATGTTAAGAAAGAGTAAATTTGCTCTACAGGTGCCTGTGCCCCCACTGGAAAAAACCCCACAAACCCTTGGTTCATAAGCTAAAAGGTTCAAAACAACAACTTTAAGTGTCTTATATATGATGGGATGCTCAGCTACCAAAAAGAAAACAATGAAAGATGCTTTTAATGAAAGAGGCTTCTCACGGCCAGGGCTACCTCCCATACAGAGGACAGCAGCTCCACAGCCCCTGGGAAGCAGCACGATGACAGCTCCTTCCCCCGTGCTTGTACATTGTGGACAATTATTAAATAACCACTCAGGATCTTGCTTCACTACGGAGTTAACCTGGGCTCCCACATGTCACAGAGCCGAAATTCAGCTGGCGAGGAAAGTTAGCAGCTGAAAGCCTTGACTCAGCAGTGGCTTTGTGCCCAGCCGTTCAGAGTTCCCCAGCCTTATTCCAGAAACTCTCTGCTGTGGCTAAAAACGGCTTTAAATTGAAAAAGGATGGATGGGAGGTAAGGGGGGTGCACACAGCAACTTCCCACCTCAACAGCCGAGCATCCTGCTGCTGGTCAGACCTGCTGAGATATGTGGGGAGCAGGAATTTGATGATTTCTCTCCTTTGAAACTACGGTTTTCACAGGGCTTCCATCCAACACCAGGGAGAAAAATCCCACTTTCCCACAGATTGCTAACTTTCCGGAGGATTTCTCTTTCCATAACCATTTCTCTACTCCCTCAGCCTCCCCACCACTGCTCTGTGGAGTCACCTCTTCCCAAATGTAACCAACCCCTCCAGATTACAGCCCCACTCCGACCCACCATCAGGCAGCCCTCCAAGGTGGAAGCAGTTGCGTTATCCCAGTCCAGAGCTTGCTGGACAGGGATCCACGTCACAAAAGCCACCAATCGTCACTGCCAGTGGAAACACCACAACCTCAATCTGCTCTCCTGTTTGAAGTGGTCCCGCTGGGCAGGAGGACGCTGGAAAGTTGGCGGGTGCGTGCAGAGGGGATGGAGGAAGGGCTTCACCTCCCTCTTCCACCCCCTGAGTGCTGGAGACTCATGTCTCAGCTCCGCTTTCAGCTGTGATCTACCGCCCAACTGGAAGCGATGTGGGAAAAAGGACGCACAAAGTCAGCCTTTGACTCTCCATCTCCATCCAGTCCCCATCCACTTGATCTCCATTTGCGCATGCCAGCGGCAGGGCTGGGGCTTCTAGAGCAGGCGAGAGATGGAGAAGGGTTGAGTAACTCAGGTTGCAGGCCTGGTAGCCAGCAGCAACCTGTTTTTGTTGGTGCTCCCAACACTGGCAAAGGGGCACTGAAGGGAGCTGCACTGCACGAAAGCAGAAGGGAAGTCCTGGCTCAGCCCAGGAAGAGCTCCAGTGCTGGGGAAAGCAGACACCACAGGGGCCCGGAGATAGATGCATGGGCTGTCCAACCGCCTCTTTCCATTCCCAAACACTGCCAGATCCAAGGACTAAATTAATCCTTTGCAGTTAAACGCAGAGCTCCACAGACTGCAGTCAACTGTGGCCCCTGAAAGTGGTTTCACATTTTGGGGTGATGCGAGTTAGGTGGATCTGTGCCACAGAGAAAAATCAAGCAGAGGGTGCATCCAACAGCACCCAAAGGCACATCCCCTTCACTGCCACCAGCCGCCACTCCCATGGGTGTGCTGCGACCTGAGGTGTCAGCTGGGGAAGCTGAGGTGAGGGACGGGGAGCAGGAAGGGTCCCAGCCATGGTGCTGCGAGAGCAGCTGCTTGGCTTGGCACTGAGCACACTGACCAGTCCTTTTTCCCTCTCTCATTCCTGCCTTTCAGCCACCCAGCATAAAAAGCTGCCTTTTTTTTTCACTCCATTCATGGCCTGGCTCCCTTTCAAATTCCCGGAGAAAAGTATTTATCTGCTGGATGAATGATGACACCCGGCCAAACCCCAGACACGCCATCACGTCTGATCCAGCCCAGCCGTCTATCACAGCTCTCATCTCGTTATTGGTAAGCTGGCGGCCTGCCGGCACTCGGGGCTGGGGAAAGAGCTCCCACCAATGTCTCCAGAGGAGAGAGTCAAGGACTTTTATTAATTAGCATTTTGAATTGTAGCTAATAAATACCCCTCTGGCATTCAGGCTGGGATAGGAAACACAACAGAGACGTCCTTGAGATGCTGTAGCATTTTGCTGCTGGAGGCAAATGGACAAGAGTCACCTGCTAAGCCCTTCTGCACGCTGCAAGCTCACCTCTCCTCCCCGGAGAGGAGCAGGCAACAGGACAGAGCATGACTGCCGGATTCAGTGGTGCGTCACCGGCTCGCCCATCCAGCACTGCAATGGCCAAACTCTCACAAACACATGGCAATTTTGCAGTGCGTGCGATTTTGCACCCAGGAGCTGCTCAGCCATCCTGCAGGACACTGCAGGA
The DNA here is from genome assembly GCA_013401315.1 of Balaeniceps rex. NCBI lineage: Eukaryota > Metazoa > Chordata > Aves > Pelecaniformes > Balaenicipitidae > Balaeniceps > Balaeniceps rex. Next base: position 195,217 of record VYZW01016253.1, on the reverse strand, counting down.
TGTACCTGATGGACCCCGCAACACAAGCACATGCTTGGGATTGGACTTCGGGCTGGTGCCTCCACTCCCCTTGTCTGTTGGACCCAAACCAGGGAGACAACAAGGGACATGGCACTGATCGCTGCTTGGCCGGACAGCCAGGAGCTACAGCTTCAAACACAGCAGAGCTGTACCACTCTGGGGCTGACGCTCAGCACCCAAAGGTCTCCACATCTGAATCTGCTCCTTGTTCTGGCCACAGCCCCCACCCCACCTGATTTCTGGCTCAGTCTACAAGACAAAATAAAGGTGAAGAAACTGGGTGCAAGAGTGAAGCTACCCTTCAATCCACCATGTGTGATGGTGCCTCAGCTACAGACGGGTTCAATAAGCGACTCCCTTTGCAGCGCAGCTCACCACCCTCTCCAAGGGCTCCAGGACTCATGCACAGGAAGACCCCCACGTCCCAGAACACCCCCAGGGGCTGTTAACCCCTGCAATAAACCCCCACCCAATGTCCTTGCAAGCTGATCTTTTCCTTGTGTCTCTTGCTTGCCCCTGAGCTGCTGCCTTCGCCAAGGGATGACCGCCAGCGTGGCAGGTTAAGTGGTGAGCAATAGCTGGGCAGGATGGATGAGAGCGCCAGCTGACAGCAAGCAATTAGTTAATGGGCTCCGGGGCCCTCAGACCAATCTCATCAAGTGACCACAAGCTGCAGGAGGAATGATGACAGGCCAAGCAAATAGAGACAGGAGCCAAAGGTGGAAAGCAGGAATGGGGGGAAGGGGGAATTAAGAGGGGGAATTAAAAAAATCAAAACCCCAGGGAGAATATATAGTCCACAGAAGCGTAATACTTAGCTGGAGACCTGAAAGGTTCAGTGTTGCTGCTCAGAGGAGAAAAACAAAATCCCTTTATCTACCTCCACACCCTTCCAATACAGAATGATGTCAAATCAATTTACTGCCTTTCCTCTCACAATTAATCAAGCCTCCTCCATTGCTCAACCTTTGGTAGAGCTGCGCACCATGTCACATGCAGCACAAAAAGAGAGAGCAGCATAGCAGAAGATAGAGGCGGCTGCTCAGATTTATGCTGCTTGTGATTAGTAAGAGATGAGTGGCTCCTGGCCAAAGTAGCTCATAGTCACAAGACTTATAACCACACAGAGTTGCGTAAGGCACGCGAAATTCCTTGCAAACATTCCTTGTTTTGCATGGAAAGACTCTGGAGTGTTGTTACGGATGCAGCTCATGGACATGGCTAAGGGAAAGAGCCTTTCAAACAAGGCAGAGGTCGTTAGCAACCATGTGAAATGAGGCTTTTCAGATTGACCGTATTTCTGAAACCAGAATTTGCGAGCAGAAAGTGGCTCGGGAGGAGCCCAACACTTCACGGGGTCCCAGAGAAGTGTTTCAACTTCCCCTCTGGAGAAGGCTATGCCAGGAGTCAGCTTGTCCACCTCAAGCTGCACAGCCCCCACTCGGTCTCCAAGTAAACCTCCAAATCCCAGATCCATGACTCGCAGCGGGAACCACCGATGAACGTCAGACTCTTATGGACACCAGCAAGTTCAATGCAGTTTGTGTTTCATCACCACCCCAATGGCAGCAGCCACCCAACCAACTTACTCTTTGGGGGGCGTCAAGTCGTCAGGTCGTGTCTCAAAGAACTGGAGAACCTCCTCGCACTGGGAGATGTAGGGAGGCAGCTGGATCAGAGCCTGCGGACGAAACAGAGACACCAGTGATGGGAAGCATCAACACTGACCAAGGAGCCGGGTGAGGACAGGCCCTCAGAGCACAGGGGACTGGGTTGCGGCACCAAGCTCGACACCCATGTGGTTCCCAGCACACAGGAGCACAGAGCCAGGCTGGGGAGAGCTGCTGCAAACACACACAGGAGTGGAGCAAGACCCAGACAGCCCCCAGTTACACCACCACACCACCCCAGCTGCAACTGAAGACCAAAGGAGAATGAGCAGAGACTGCCCAGGCCCTGCTTAGCCCAGCTCCAGCCTTTTGGACAGATGTGCCCTCGCAAGGTAAGAGCCATGGGGATGTCCATCCCAGCATCCAGCCTCCTGGCCATGGCAGGGCTCAGTTTCCCAGCCGTGCTGTGGGCATGGAGCTGTCAACCTTGGGAAAGGCTGGGCAGTTTACACGTGGCGGACTCTCAGTGCCATCAGCCCTGATCAGCACATCCCAAAAATGCTCCGCTGGGCAATGGCAGCTCAGGAAGAGGAAGGGAGAGAAGCAACAGGAGGCAAAAGCGTGGACACCAGTTCATCAGGGCAAGGGCTGGAAGGCTGCTACACGTGCTGTCGAATGGCAGGAGCTATAAGCTGCCTCTGCTTTTCTCCTTTCCCTTCAAGGAAGCCTGTTGCAAAAACACAGGCTTCAACGGTGGAACTTGCAGGGTGAGAGCACGCATGTCTGTGGGAGCTGGGGGCAGAGTGTGGGACAGCAATATTCGCCTTGGGCCAGAGCTCTTGTAGGTCCTTTCCAACGTGGGCTGCAGCGAGGACTGGGCAGGGAAGGCAGGATGGGCAGCTGCCTGGCAGAGAGCCCTGCCCTGCTCTCTGCTCGTTGGAGGGAAGGGAGTCACGGATGATGGCGACTGCAAAAAGGAAAAAAAAAAAACCATGCAATTGAAAAAGGGACAATTTGAAATCAGGGAGCAGTGCTGCAGCCTGACCTGGAGCAGATGGTTAACCAATTTTCTATGTAATTCCCTCTCCCCTCCATTTGCTGTCACAGCAGTCTCGTGACAGCAGTGTGGGCAAACCAAACCTCCACTCATTTCTGTATCAGAGACAAAGCCACATCTGCAAAGCCCCAGGGTTACCACACAGATCAGATGTAGCTCCATATTGACCTAATTGCTGGCCCCCAAAAGCCCTTCCAGCCATTCAGCACACATTCACTGCCAGCAGAGCAGACAGTCAGACCACTAATCACAGGCCAGCTGCGATCAAGATCATGTGAGACACAAGAGGAGAGAGAAAACTACTCACTCCAGGGCTATTCAAAGACCAAGTTTTTCATGGATGCCATTCCCATGTGGGTACCACTCCCCAGTTCCAGGCATCCCAAGATCTACACAATTTCCCCCATGCCAAAATCACTCTGATTTTGTGGCCTGGAGAAGGCTCCATGTCCTCTGATAGCAGGGGATGATCACAGAAAACACCCTGTGCTGGAAGGATGAAAGGCAAGACCCACAGCTCATTTCTCAGGACATCTTGAAGGAAGCCCACCTAGAGCTGAGTCAGCTGGCACAGCAGTGGCCGAGTCAAGCAGGCCACACTGCAGTCTAGCTGGCCATGGTCTACAGCAGCTATGGCCACCAAATCAAAAATAGTGGCACAAATAGCATGACGTCTGTCCCACCCCTGGCTCTGCCACCCAAAGGAATGAACTGGGGAGGGCCTTCAGAACACGGCTTCAGCCCATGGTGTTGGAACCACAGCAAGTCACCTTACCCACCCTGCTGCCTGCAAGCCTGAGGAGAAAGGTCATTTACCAAAGATAGACAAGCTTTATTGCATTGAATCCATTTTCCAGGGAGTGAGAAAAGATTATTCTCTAGTAGCAATTTTTTTAGTGGTCCACCCAGTCTTGGGGTAGAGCATCACAGCATCGCAACTCCTTCATCAACCCTCCAACTAACACTTTCTCAAAATCCCTTAGACAGGAGGAAGGCAGTTCCCACACCAGGGGAAAGACCAACAGATGTAGAACACAAAGAGAATAAACTGGAGAAATGGGAAGAAATTTCAGGCCTCCGCTCCCCCTCCTTGTCATTCCTATGGTCGTTTCAAGTCTCATTTGGTGACTGGTTGCTCTTACCAGTTGCTCTGATTCTTTTGCTGCTTTTCTTGCACCTTACCTTAAATTGCCACATTTTTCAGTATGGTGGGACCTGGAACAGAGCCCTTCAGCAACAGCACTGTCTTGTGAAAGCAGTGGTTCCCTCCCTCGCTCCTCTCGCCTACTTCCACCCCAAATCTCACCCACCTTCTTTCCAGGGCTCTCCCAGAGAATGAAAACGCCCTACTTCTCTCGCAGGAGATGGCAAGAAAGCAAAAACTTTCTTACACAGTTTTCTGTGGGAACTTGTTCACAACATATTCACCTAACCCTCAGTTCTCACTCAGCAGGGCCAAGCTGGAGGAGGTGTTTTGTGTTTCTGTTCTGCATCATCACCCTCCAAGCATGTGCAACGTCCACCTCCAACGATAAACACAGCAGTAGGAGCGTGCTGGGACCCTGCGGCTGCAATCTACAGCACAACATGCCCAGGAGGGACACCTCTCTGCTCCCGCTGACTCCTTGCTCATTCCACATCTCTGCAGCCTTCGGTCCCACACCCACCTTCAGCTCAGCAGCTTTACAGCTAAGTAGCAGCAATTGGAAGGCCAGGCACAGTGTGCATGTCATTACTTGGTAATGCATTAACAGAAGGAGGAGAGAGCAGCTCTCTAAGTGGGTCATATAACATCAGCCATTATGTTCCAGTTGTTAAGTCAAATGGATTCATTATATTTTATGCCATTAACGGCATCATTCTGAAAGAGACAGCTGCAGCATCTTACCACTTAGAGACTTTCTCTTCCCAAAAATTAAATTTATGGTTGTGTGTGTCTGTATGTAGCTGGCACATTTTAGTGACTCAGAAGACAAGGGGCTGATCATGCCTGGCTGGAGCCAAGTGGTTACTTGCACCATCAGCTTTCCCCACGCTGTATGGAGCACACGGGTCCAAGCACACCTTGCACTACATCTCCATCACTCTGCTGTCATCTGCTGTCCTGGCCCACAGTGGTTTTCACCTGCAGCCCCACTGCAGAGCTGTCAAGATGCATTTACTAATTCACCTTTATCCTTGTACTTGTTATTCCAGCCATGACATCTCTTCCATAGGTCTGGCTGAGTCCCAAAACCTCCAGTCTCTCCCACCATGCAAAGTCCTAGACCATAGTCGCTGATACACCTCCCACACCTAAGGAATGTGATGGATATTTCACCACTTCCCCATCTTCTGCCTTGGGTTTTGCAGTCTTTGTATATGTTTTCAACAGCTTTCAGACTGGATTTTGGAGGTACCGGTCCTACCTCCAGACCATTTAATGACTGCTGCAAGTACTAGTGCACTTCTTTGACGTGATGGGATGTGGCATACTTTATTTGTGTGAAAACAATTTTTTGTGGACTTTAGTTTTGTTCCCCCCCTCCCAAAAAATGCCCTAACATCATAATTTGCCTTATACTTGAGTACTGTCTTATACTCTTCAAGAGTATGGGGCAAATCATCTCAGCCTTATCTCTGTTGCCTTCCAATAATTTTCTGCAGGTACAAGTCATCTTACCCCTGTGCAAATAACAGTTTTATGAAAACAGTAAGAGGAGTTTACGTCCCAGTTTGGGACCATCCTACTAAGAAAGTGCTGTCTTCTACATAAAACAACAGGTCTGTTCCCAAGAGATGGGAAAGGAAAGGCTCCCTGAGGAACTGAGTCCTTCAAGCCTAGTCCTGCACACAACCATTTCACCCCAAACCGCTTACCGGACAGGACATGGCCAAGCAGCCAGGTCCTTTCCAGCCCATCTGGAAAGCTGGTTCTGGTTTGCAGCTTGAGAAAGGAGAAGAGAAAGGGAAAGCACAACAGCAGGGTGCAAGCTGGTGTGGAGCTTCATCTAATGTGGCTTCATCTTTGGTTGATGTTAGACACCTCCCCTTACCTTGCAGTATTCATCGATAGGTATCAGGCGCTTGACCGCAACATCGCGGATGTGACTCCGGCGGAAGAGGATCTTCCCTGAAACAGGAGAGATGGAGAGAGAAGAGCAGGTCAGCACAACGCCCAGGAACGCTCTCTTCTGAATCACTCTGTCAGAACCTATTCCCTGCACATCCTCTTCTTGCCAAAAGCACCATACCTAAAAAAAAAAATCCCATTCCCTCCTGCAGATTAAATACCTTATCAGAATAAAGCATATTTAAAGTGGCAAGCATGTTCAAGGAGAGAGAAGAGGAATCAGTTACCAGCAAACTGCATCCCCATCTTCTCTCACCAACGTGGCGATGATGGAGGAGCAGCCCCCCTATCAAAGTACGTGCCTGACACCTTAGTCTGCTGGCATGCAAGTCCTGGGTGTAGAAGTCCACTTGCAAATGCCAGCACTCGCCAGAGAAGCGGACGTCCCTGCGACTGCCGGTGCAGGTGGGACCCTTGTCACAGGCTCCAGGCTTGCTCAGGGCATCCGAGTCTAGTGTGGACAGAAGCCAAGCCAGAGGGTTTCTCTCTGTGCAACTCCTGTGTCGAACTCGTCCTCGAAGCCACAGTGTCCAGACTGCAGCTCTGAGTCAGACCTATAGGATTTTCCTTCCTGTCTGGGGCTTATTTGTGTTCTCCATTAATGGGATCCTCTTGCCACTCCATTTCCTTCCCCTCTGGCTTGTGGTACAATCCTCTTTCCTTTGAAGTCTAATGAGTCCTAAATGCTTCAAGCTGCTTTCACAGAGAACAGCCTCTCTGGCGTTTAACGAGACAAAAGCCATTAGCAGACAGTGAAACAGATACACATAGAGACTCAGTGATCAAAAGGACTGGTACTGGTAGGATTTCAGACCCTCACTTCCCAAAGCACCAGGAACTGGCACTGCTTTGCAATACGATCACCTGGAAAATTGTGTTAGGGGGTTGGGGTGGGCGGTAATGAAGTTCCCTCAAGTTCCTCCTGACATCTCCCATACCACAGGAAAGTCTCGTCTCTTTTTGTCCCTACTTGGGTTTCCAATCCCATCACCAAACCCACGGAAAGCAACTGATGTGTCTGTCCATGCAACCCCTTCACTTTTCAAAGAGGTGACCACGGGGCAACCCAGAAGCCAAACTCCCCTCACAACCAAACACCAACACACCGTCTTTGCAAGCAACGTGAGAACAGGGAAAAGCACTCTGGGGAGTCACCAGCCCTTCACTGCACCACAACTAGCTTCAACCCCTACAGTGAGCCTTCGCAGAAGCTGAGGCATTGCTGGAACCAGAGGCTGGATGCTACCACGCTACTCACGAACATGACGTGTTAAAATGGCCACACGCTTATCACAATTTTAAAACCAGGGCTGGGTCATCCCCCTGGTTCTCCCTGACTTGTCCAGGATCTGGAACATGCATGACTTGTACAGCCTGCCAATGCGTTTTTTAAGCAGAGATGAACTAAGCCAACCCAACTTCAGCATGAATCAGAACTTTATGGAGGAGCCAAATCTCCTGCTAGGCTCAGTTAATGCAGAATGCCTTCGAAACTGGGCTGCTCAAGGGAGCACACAGAAATCACACTCAGTACTAGCTCTACACTTGCCCTCCAGTGAAATGCAAAGGGTCAGGCCAGCTCATACCAGAAGGATTGCTTCTCATTTATGTCCTGCTGACAGTGAGGGGCTGAGACATTCATGGTGGGAAATGCTCTGCTCTGAAATGCATTCCTTCACGCAGCCTGCCAGAGCCAAGTCTGGCAGTCTTTATGATACAGTGAGAAAAAAATACCCCTCTATTCAATCTGTCTTTTAGATTTGGAGGGTGAATAGCCTGGGAACACAGAAGTTGTCTGGAAACACTGGGAGGGAAAGGGAGTGACAACCAGGTTGGAGCTCCTTTCCTTGCCTATAGCAATTATTTTCCATCAGACAAGCAAATGATAAACAGCTTTCCCTTCTCACCAGCAATTATGATGTATTTGTTGCATAGGTTTCTATTTGAATGATGATTTTTGAAAAGATGAATGGATCACAATAATTTTGTTGGCAATTGTAAGGAATAGCTGGTTTTATTTTATGTCTGCCAAAATGAAATCACTGATGGGTGGCTACATTATAAATGTCTGAAATAATAAGCTCTGGGTGTGAGAATATTTAAATGTTTAACAAACAGATGCTAGTGAATAATAATAAAAAGAACATAGTTTTGGTGAATAAATACATCACAACAACTGAAGTGATCTTAAATTAGCCCAGGCACAGAGCATATGAACCAGCAGGAAACCCAGCTCCTCTCTTGATTTGCTCTAGATCTAGTATTTTTCAACAAGGACGTTTCTTTTCTAATAAAAAGCTGCTTTTTAATCAAAATGCCTAATTAACATAACTGTAGACCCTTCAGTGCTGCCAGATACAGCTATATAAATCCTTGACTTGAAAGGCAAGAGAGAGCAGGAAACCACTTCTCTCCTGGAAGGGAAAGATGGGCAACGTGCTGGGTCAATGAGATGCTACATTTTCCTGGGCACATTTTCCTTAGACCATATCTGCAAAATGGGAATAACAGTGCTGCCCACTGGGGCTTTTCACGTGGCCAAAGACCATATAATGCAAGAGAAACACATGACGTTATTCATCTCATGTCTGCACTCCTCATTGCTGTAGCTCCAGGGGACACAGCAAAGGCAATGGTGCCCATCACCCACACCTCGTTCTAAGCATTTTCTGCTTTATGCTTTTCTTTGCTGCCTCCAGGAGCTTGTAACAACTCTCGGCCTGGTACCGGGTTACTGCCCTGCTAATTGTCCAGGTGGACTCTCTTCCTCCTGCCCACAGCAGATACTCCTTCATGCTGAAGGGAAGGAGAGGGCTCAGGATTAGCTCCTCTAGATCCTAAAGGAAACACATGGCAAAGAAATGGGCAGATGGGCCAAGGCAAGAAGGAAGTTAAGTCTGATGGCTGCGTTGGATAGTTGCTGCCCTGGCCTCTTCCAATGAGCAGCCTGACACACAAGTACTGTGCAGAGAAGGGCTCGGTCACTGGCCTGGCTTTGGCACAGTGTAACCTAGCTCCAGGCAAAGGCGAGCCATGCAGAACAGCGAGGAGAAATGTCTGCACAGAAAGATGCCAGCAGAAAAGAGGGGAAGGTCTCGGGTTCGATTTTCCATGGTGAAGTTTCCCAGTTGGCTGAACTGTTCATTCAGTAAATCTGCAGCATGAGAGATGCAGAGCAACAGTGAAGGGGGAGCAATCTCGGCTGCCTTCGTGGTACCTAGCAAGAGCAAGGACAGCCTTGATGCGGTTTGGATCCTTGACTCCTGGATGCCTGCAAACTCAGCAAAATTTGCTCCAATACGAGAAAAATAAGTACCAGCTCTACTTTTTGTTAAGAACACCCTTTGGTGCAACTCACTTTACTCCAAACATCCTCGCAGCAGGGCTCCTGCCCTCAGCCTCAACGTCAGCATGAGGAATACAGAGGGAAAGATATGAAGGAAGGCAACTCTGCACATCTCGCTGATTAGTGGGGTTTTCCATCAGCTGGTAAGGTCAGTGCTGCTGCAGGCTCCACTTCACCAGCTTCTCACTCTTGCCACAACTCAAGCACTCAGAAATGATTAGATTTTCTTATTTACATACATAATGTTATGCATGAGCAATCAGAGCAATGAGTCTCCCTCCCTGCTAGCACAAGAAAGACTCTGCACAAGGAAGTACGGTAAAATACACTGTCCTTTATACACACAAACAAAGCTATGAGTAGACTGAACATTTATCACCTGGGAATGTGTCAAGTAAGTTGCTTTTGGAAAAAGAAGACAGAGATAAGGCACCACTACGGAGTGGCTGCCCTGGCAAGCCTCCTTGCGCAAGAAGTACCCAGACTCCAGGACATGCTGCCTGCTTTTTCTGGATCTTGAAAACCTGTTGATACCTACAGGGAAAAAGTGCCTCTGAGGAGGACAATGGCTCTGAAGACACTCTGTGTACAAGTTACAATTTAGAAAGTGTTCTTTCTTCAGTAGAATATACCACGCTTCATTCCAGTGAATATATTTATTGTACATTACATTAGTATAACTGTAGATGCACCAAAGCATTGCATGTGCTTTGCTTGCTATACATTTGTTACCCCTCTTTCCCAGCAGAAGTTAGGTGTTTTGCATGCATCTGTTCTTTACGGGTAACCTGGCAGTATTATTATTATTCTCCATCAGCATTTTGACTGGAGAAATCTGACCAACACAACCCGTCCTTTAAAGATAGGGGGAATAAAACCAAAAGGGAGAGAGCTAAAATATATGAAACTCCTTAAAAATCAAAGCAAATGAAGTCTCTCTGCCCTGGTCTTCAGAGCAAAACAGGGAGGATGTTCCCTGTCTACATCTCTCCAGCTATATCTGATATCATGTTTCATACACTTATTGGCTGGTTACAGCTGCCAGGGGGAATTAAACAATGCAGAACGGTTTATTATTGTAGGGTTGCTTTGAAGTAACAAGGATTAGTTTTATTTAGAAAAAAAGCAAGTCACCATAAATATTTACATCAGCTGGACATCAGGGTCAAAATCGAATTTCACCACCCAAAATAATAAAAGTATTCAGCTTTGTCTGCAGTGCTGTCCAGAAATCACCAGGTGCTTTATACACAACATGAAAGCAGCTGGGGCAGGTGGAGGACCTCTGCCGCAGTGATGTACAGGAGAAGACCCTAGCCATCCCCTGTCCCCATGAACGCCTCAGGAAAGGGGCAGGGCTTGAGCAGCAGCCCTCAGCAGAGGATTCACCATGGGGAGGAAATCCCAAGGGCAAGCAACGCTAATTCTCGCCCTGCTGCTCTTCCCCAGGCTCCCCCAGCCTCGTGAAGGAGAAGTGCCGTGCCCTTCCCGTGCCGTACACAGCGCTGAGCTGATGCCTGGGCTGCGGCCAAAGCCAGCTGTGCTCTTTGGAGACTGCTTCCAAGCAATTGAAGCTTTTACCTACCCAAAGAAAAGATGAATTAAAGAGTAACACAGCAGCAGAAGCCATGTCTACAGCTCCCCTTGCCGACTCAAGCATTTGTTTACTCGTTTTATCTCCTTGTTGACCCTGGTTTGTTTTTCCAGCCAGGCAAATACCAGGACAGGCGCTTCAGCACTGGGGGCACAGGCTGGTTCTCAGAGGGGGACTGAGGAGGGGGGAAACGTAACAAAAAGATCCCAGCCTACCACAAAGCCAACCTCTGGCCACATCTGAAGGACTTCTGAGTTGGAAGCAAGCGCCTCATCTCCCCAGCTGGGCAGTGGCAGGGCAGAGGCGGGGAGACCTTGCAAGCAGCCTGAAAACACGGCTATGGGCACGTAGGCCTGCTTTTCCCTTTCCCTGCCTGATTCCTTCCTCCCTCCCTCCCCTTTTGACCTGCTGGCACCATCCGCTCAACTCTGGGGCTCAAATTGTCCCAGTGCTTCCATTTCCTCCCTTTCACTGCCCTGAGCGCTGGGCTGACGGCAGGGAGCCAGCAGTGTTCTTCACCCTGCTGGGAGGGAAGCCTGGAAAACCACAATGCCCTTGATGCTGTTTCGAGATTCCATCAGTCAGTGGATAGAGCTCACAACCTCCTGGGATGTGATGCTGCCCAGTTAGAAAGCTCTACATCCCACCAACACAACCGTGCTACTCCTTTCTTCCCTTCTCTGGTGGGGACACTCCTCTCCCTCCACCACTGCTACTCATTTCCACCCACCGTGGCCAAGAGGCCCACCACACATTAGCAGGAGTTCATCCAACATAATGGATAAGCAGCAAATCCATCCAGTGCGTCCCTGTGAACCTCATGCCAGCCAGCGCTGTCCCACAACAGCTGTTGTCCCAACTGTCCCACCCTAGGGAGAGTTTTCCTGTAAACCACTGGTATGGTTTCCTTCAAATCACTCCTTAAAATCTTCCTTTGCCACAATCTCTGCACTCCTTTCCCCCACTGTGATAGTCCTTCCTTTCCCCCACTGTGATAGTCCTTCCACTGACACAGTCCGGCCAGGACACAGGGGGACAATCTGCTGGCTTTTACATCCTATCCAGCAATGAACTCGCTGGAGCAGAGGTTGCCCTTCTGCGTTTAAGCTCCACATCACCCAGCTCAGGGCTTCAACAGCAGAAATAACATTGGTGTGCTGCCTTGTACCCAACTGGGCAGCAGGAGGAGGTTGATGCCCACCACCCGCTTGCGGGTCATCCCTGGGGAGCATGAGCTCTGTCCCCCACCAGCCAGAGAAGCTCCACTGAAGATGCTCTGTCTGCCCACCTTCCTCTGGTGCCAGAAAGCTTCTGCTCTCCCAGGACTGGAAGAAACCCCCTTTGCAGCTAATCAAGACTGCTTTGCTTTGTCTGATTAACCGAGAGCAAAGGGTGCTGCCGCAGCTCCGGAGGGCGGGCTGCAAAGTGATGGATGCAACACGGCCCCGGCTGCCTCAGCCATTCATCAAGGACTGCAAAGTGTCAGAGGAGAGCTTGGGGAAAGGGCTGATAAGGAATTTGGGTCTCCAGCAATATGAGATAGAGCAGGCAGGTCACAAGAGGGGTTAATCTCTCCAAACAAACAGGTAGGGCTCTGCAATTTATTCCCTCCCATGGGAATTCTCCAGGCAGAGCTGAAGTTATACTGAGGAGTAAGGAGCTAAAAAAACAAGGCAGGCATTTCAACCAGCAAAATGGTTGAGGCTCTTCTTGAGCCAAAGGCTGTTACTGGACCTCCAGCAAGTTGGAGGGGCAAGAGAACCCGAAACGATCACCCTGCCGATCATGGCCGTGAACCAAGCCAGATATTTCAAGAATGGAAAACCGTCTGTGCCTCTTGCTTTACCCTGAAGGACTCCCCCCACTCCCCCCTCGCCCCACAGCCTCGGAAAGAATTCACTTCTCTGCACCTTTCAAATCACATCCAGATTTTCCCTGGCACCGGTTCCAAACTCACTTCAAAAAAAGGCAGCCCCAAATGTACACATAATTAACCCCAGCCCACAGAGCAGCCGGCTACGTGGGCTATTCCTAGGATAGGGAAGCAGGCGTGGGAGATGGCGTTTCCAGGAGCCCTGCTCTTAGCATCTGTTTGGCAAAGTCCTGCGCTGTGTGCATATCCTGGCGAAAAAGGGGGACCAGCGAAGTGCCTCTGGGGCTGTCCTGCGTATAACATAAGCATGGAGTCCCATACGTTGTGAAATGAAGCCAAATTAAACAGTGCCCCTATCAAGACAGCCCCTTCCACTCCCACGGTTTGAGATCCTGCTAGAGCAGGAGCAAAATATTCCCAAGGCCATTGCTTCTATGGCCTATAGTGCCATGCAATGGAGGAAAACGTAAGGTAGTTTGTTTAAAGACAGCTCAAAGGTTCAGTGCAGCACTCTGCCAGGGGTCATACTATCTGCACATCAGCAGGGTAAGCTGAAAATCTACGGAAAAGGCAACCGTACTGATTACAGGCTGCAAGCTAGCCTGGGTCTGTCCACACAACAGTGCTACAGCAGAGGTGCCCATCCTGCTAGAGCAGAAAATGGTAACTAGGACCCTTGCCCCATCTCCAGCTCTGATGAAGATGCAGAAGGACTGGGGAAAGTTCGGTACTGTAGCTGGAAAAGGGATGAGTTGTCCTCCCCCTCCTTCACGGGGCCTTTGTGGGGAGCTATTAGCATCCCCACAGTTGTTCTGGGAGAAAAGCCCCAAAGTATGTGGGCAGCACTGATGCCCATGTCAAGCAGGTTAGCAGGCTGGGAAGGGAGTAGAAAGGAGGCACCAGTCTGCTTTTGAAAATGATCTCACCAAACCCCCTTTCTCCTCCTCTGTTCTTGGGAGTTCACTATTGTCCGTAGCTAAAGCTTCCTAAAAAGCAATTTTACAGCCAAAGTTAGCTCAGCGTCAGGCAACCCCTCCTTGCTGAGGCTCACGTTTCCAGCGAAGCAGACTGGCCAGGATCTGCTCCAGGCCACTCGGGCTGTACGAAGTTTGGAAGGCTCCACTCTCCTTATGAAAGCTGTTTCCTGAAAGATCTGGCACAGCCCTTACACAGCGGGCCCAACTGAGCTCATTTGTTTTCTTAGTTCATTCTTTCCTGGGGTCTCCATACCATCTCCCAGCCAACAAGCGTGTAACCCTTACTGTGGTCTCCTGCAGGTGAGGATGGAGCTGCCCAGCACAACGTCCCCCAGGCCGGGCAGTGACAGGTCTCTTCTCTCTTGCCAGCTGCTCCTGACTCTGCTCCAGGGACTGCAGTCAATGCCATGCATGGGCTGAGTGCTGCCAGAGCTGTTTCGAGGGGCCATCCTCAGCACCACATGAAGCTGGGCAGGCTGTGCCGGTGGCTCAAAGCCAGCAAAAGTAGCCAAGAGTCCACTTCAAATTTCCCTATATGGCGGCAGAGCCGTTTCAGACATGGTGCAGGAGCACTGCAATGTTCTGCCAGGCCAAACTGGACCCCACCAAGCTGTGCTACGGAATGACCATGGTGCCAACACACGGGAAGGGACAACCCATGGCCCCAAACCTCAAGTGCAATTGCTCTGCCCTGCTTTGGAGGACCCAGCTTTATGACTACACTTCAGAAGAGCTGAGTGGGCTGAAGGACTTGCACTTATGAAAGCATTTTCTGATGCCATCAGAGACTTACTTCAAAAGACCCAAAGTCTCTAGAAATTTCCAGGAAGTCAAATCCTCAAAGCAAACATTAACAAAATGAAGCAACACAAAGCAAGCAGAGTTCCTGTGGGCTGGACGTTGTAACTACAGAGTAATGATGGAACTCTCTTCCCATTCCAGGAAACCAGCCTGACAGACAAACCCAGATGGCACCTTCTCAGGTTGTGGTGGTGACCCTGAGTTTGGGATGCTTAGGGGTTTGCTAAGAAAGCCAGAGCTGCAGGAGGCACAGGGTCGCAGGAGACATTTTTGAGAACTGCAGTGGCCACAATGTCTAATGTTACTCTACAACGGACTTCCCAGAAAGCAGTGTACTTTCAGCAAACCACTGGAGCCAAATCTCCACTGGTAATGAAATTCAGATGCCAAAAATGATGCTCAAAATGGGACTGGGAGCAAACTACACTACTCACAGAAGCTGAACATAATCAAAACCCTAGCAAGTCTAAGCATACCAGAGCCACGTTTTGCAGAGAAAGAGACCCAGGCTGTTTGCACCGAGCTCACCAGGATGGCACCCCTAGGCAGAGAGAGATGAAGTTTGGGTTCAGCTGTAAGTAACAAAACCCATTGCCATCCCAAACTGGGAAGGCCAAGAACTGCTCCAGAAAGGAACCATCCTCTAGCACAGCCAGCAACTATTAAAAGAGCCTTCCCTTGCCCCAAAGTGAAGTCCTCTTTCAGAGCAGACACAGCTTGCAAGCCATCTCACTAGGGAGGTGCGGCTCATCGTCCTGCTCCAGAGCAAGCCACCAGCTCCTGACCCCTCTGCAGCAAAGGCAGGAGGGCGAAGGCAACATGACTCCCACTTCTTAATAACACAACTTCGCTGAAGCAAGAGGACTTCTGAAGCTGCCCCGTGAGGACAGGCAGAGGCAAGATTATCTGTCTTTCCAGTGGCTATCTCCTGCTTGGAGGTAGGACACCATCCCGTGTTGGGATATTCTCACCACCCCGCCCCTTGCGCTGTGCTGGCACCTGAAAGTACAAGTGGTAAAGCTGCAGGTGCCAGCTGTCAACAGTCTCTCTCCTCTTTGCTATCACAAGCCACTGCAGAAATGAAATGTCAAGAAGAATTTCTGGGAGAAGCGGTTTTGACTAGCGGTTTTGCAAGTCAATGTGTGACTACCTCTGAAAATGGTATTATTTAATCCTGTTGCAAAAAGGGGACCAGAGCAAAAGGGCAAATGCCTCTGCAGATGACACAGAGAAATGCACAAGCTCCTCCAGAGGATGGTCGTCCTAACTCCCCAAAACTGCTTTCTTACACAAGAGCCAGACTATTTTCCAGCAACTTCAACCCCCTTTTTCCTCCAACGGAAATCCCAGTGACATGCCTCTTAGCAAAGGGAAACTATTTCAACACCAAGAAGAAGAAACAAATATTGGTGAGTGTGCTGTGAGAAGCAGTGCTCCAACCAGGCTTCCCGAACCCGATTGCTGCCTTCCAAAAATAGCAGCATTTCGGTGGGAATTTTCTGCAAGTGCAGCATGGCCAAACCGTATGTCCAATTTTTCCAAGTTATGCCCTTTGCCAATTTGGCTTCCATTTTTCCTCCCCACTCCTTGCTGGCAGAAGTACTTGTACAGCAAGGGCTTTTCTGCTGTATTAATGTCAGGTGTGCTTTGCTTTTGCCGATGTTACAATGCAAGGACAAGCCAGAATCAGAAATCCCTATATGGGAAACCCAGACAAGATTCTCTTGCTCAGAAAGGGATGTAAATGATTTTCTTCACGCCAGTCAGCGAAAAGCTAAGCCCGCTTAAGCACCTTTATGTTTCTAGAAAAGCCAGGAGGCAGAGCACAGCACAAAGGGCTGCCCTAAATGGACCTGACAGCCACTGGAAGTGATTATGGTGCTGTGACATTTCTAAATATGCCCATTAGCTACTTGGGGGTGGGGGTAAAGACAACTCTGTGGTCAAAGCCATTAGCTATGGGTGCATGAAAGACTCCCAGGGCCCCCTCAGGCTGGCTATTTTTGCAAGGCACATTAGGGTTCTTTTTTTCCCTGGTAGCAGCAGCACCAAAGGGCAGCCACAAGCAATCCCCTGCACCACAAAGTTTGCACGGACCATTGCATCTGTTCCTCGGGCACACAAACACTGAGCTGCACGTTGGGCTGGCAGGGCACGTATCATGCCACAGAAATCCTGTCTTCAGGCAACCAGTCCTGAACATCACGGGAGGAAGCCAAGGCTGTCAATCATCTTGATTTAACATGTGGAATTTAATTGTTATTTCCTTCTCTCTGGATGGCCCTTTGAGTTGCATGGGACAGGAAAAACAGTGTATGAGCAGTTCCTGGGGAGCCTCACATCACCCTCAGCCCTGTGCCGTGCTGGCCAGACCCCTTCCAAAAACAAGCAGGCTGCTGTGAGCTTGCCCTTGGCAGAAGCCATGCAAGCAGGGTTGCTTAGCTGAAGTCCCCCACTGATGCCTTCTGGAGGGAGAGAGAATGACTGAAGGGTTTAACACTCGCTGGGCACATTGCTAACAAATACAGCTGTTTTAATGGACACAGTGCAGGCTATGAACTTGCTATTGCTCAGATGGTTCAGGAGATAAGAGCTAAAGCACGTGTATGCTCACACATGTACGGGGAAAAAGCTGCTGCCTTGCCAAAACCAGCATGGTTTTTACTGGAGCCCACTTGCCTACCTGGCAGAAAGGGGATGATCCTTTGCTTGGGGTCCTTCTGCCCTCCTTCCATCGGAAACTTGTCCAGCATTTGCATCTAGAAAAGGAAACGCAAGAGAGGTGATTAAAGCCAGTGATTAACTTGCACGACACAAGGCCACTCTCCCCAGGAGAAGGTGAAGCCCGTACTCCAAAACAGCAGTGTCCTAGACATCGTTCACAGCACCATCAGCCAGGGTACAGCAACCCGCAGCACCAAGGGAAGCATATCCAAAGCAGTGCCAGAAGCACAAGATCTTAGTGTCATCTCCACTATTTTCAAGACATTTCTCACCACTGATGTTGCTCATCACAATCATTCTGCTCATCACAGGTGATTTATGTAGCCTGCATTTCTGCAACTATTAAGTTTCATCCTGATGGACCTTAGTCACTAGATCTCAGAAGCTCCTCAAAAAAGGCATATTTTAAGCTTATTAGCTCAAGCATAGCTCAGCACTGACACAGTTCCTGGACTACAGCTGACTTGGACTCACAGCACCAACTCATGTTTGCCTGCAAAAGGCCATAAAGTTATACGTCAAGTTTGGGGAACGCTCTGTGCTACACAGGCTTTGAGGGATGAATGTTTTATGGGATCTTCAGCATTAAACAAATCATTTCCCGACTGATGCAACTGCAAGTAGTACGTTTAGTCAGCAAAGAGGTGATAACCAGCTCCTGCTCTCGTCGGGTGCCTGCACTGGTGCTTCAGCACATGCACACAACTTCCTTGCAGCTGCTATGATGCTTAATACCAATGCCCTGGCAGGATCCACATCCTCAGCATTTTTCCTTTACTCGGCCTTGCTGGAAAACACCATTTGGACTGGGCTTTGCACTTTACACAGAGCAGAAGAGGAGAAAGAGCATGCTCAGCCATCCATCCAACCACTCAGATACTCCCTCCTTTGGAAAGAAGGGGAGGGAGATATGAACTCTCCCTTGTTTTCTCCAGGGCACGGATCTGAGCTCTGTTTCTCATCACCTGAAGAGCTCCCTGGTCCCCGGGGTATTTGAAATGGGTCTTGCCCTCTCCTGCTGGAGCTATTGCGCTCTGCATAAACAATTATGCACTTATGGAAGCACTGGAGACAACCTGCCCAGGAAGTGTCCTGAGCACCTACAATGTCTAAACAGCCATTCTCCTCTAGCACAATTAATATTTAAAGTATTTCATGCAAAGAGGAAACTATGCAACCAGAGAGCCCAAGCCATTCATCCCAGGAGAGGCATCTGCAGGCAGCCCTCGCCCAGCCTGGCAGAAGGGTGGGCACCACCGAGGAGCCAGACGCACAAGCCATGCTCCCTCCTGTCTGCTGCTCCGCCACGTAACATCGGGAGCCGCTTCACTATGGGGAGTCCGTGCATGGCCAAACTCCGGGGTCCCAACACCCCTTAGGGATGTGTCCCACCTGGCTCCCTGGGTTTTATGGCTCTTGTTCTTTGGCACCTATTTTTCCACGTGCTTCTTAAATAAGGTCTCTGCTCCTAGCTAAGGGCTGCGGACTCCTCTACTGCTAGGCATGAGCTTGTTTAAAGTGCTGTAATGCTAAAGCTAAGCCCTTTTTGTCAATATAGCCCTCCGCACCCCTGCACATGCAATACTTACTTTTTTTTCTTTTCCCCTTAGATCTCAAATGCACCGGGATAAAATTCTTGAGGTTTGGTGGAGGGGGGGCAGAAGGAAGGAGGTATTTTTCCTATATTTTGAGAAGAAATAAAAACCTCCCCCAACACTCCCAAAGACAACAGGAAAACCAAAAGAAGCTCTCAAATATTCTTTTCAAAATAAAACCAAGACATCTCAAAACCAGGATGACACTAAGCACAGATGGACCCTGTTTACAATTCTTCTCGAAACTAATTTTGAAGGGTTTACAACAAATAAAATGACTCCGGACACAGCAATAAGTGGGGACCGTGGTGACGTTACCAGCAGCCACAAAACAAGCCCGAGTGCGGCTGAGGGAGGACTCGCCTCCCTGGGGCACCGCAGGCTCCCAGGGCAGCACCACTTCCCCAGCCTCCCTGGGCACACAACAGCCTCCTGCTCTTCCCTCAACCCACAAAAATAAAGGATGACACCACAACCCATTACCCTGCAAAACACCTGTGTTGCGCCACAGTGGCAAGGTGCCTCTGGCCCTGTTCTTCCTGTGGGGAAGAGCTTGGGAAAGCTTGTGACTGGCGAAGGGTGAGCAAAACAAGTTGCAAGCACTGCACATCTGATTGCTGTTAAGCAATGCGATACTCGAGTCACTGGAAGCTTTCCCCTCCTCTCATTTTTGAACACAAGCTGAGGATCTCTTGCTCCTGGGAGCACTGAGAGCCTCCAAGGCACAAACGGTGCAAGCTGTGTTTTCTCCCGTATGCACGTGCCTGGGCTGTGCCTCTGGTCAGACCTGCTCCCAACCATGTGATCCCACCAAACCTGGCCAGAACTTCAGCCCAGAAGTTCTCCATTTCCTTTTTCTTGCAGTGGCTGCTCAGTGAGCAGGAGGCGGTGTAGGGACCCTCTCCCTGCAGCCACCCTACTTCCCTCCAGCCCAGAGCCACCAGCATCACCCCAGCCCAAGCAGACCCTGCACCGCCTGCCATGGGTTGGCACCGTTATGCCTGTGCACTCACAAGCTGCTATTTTTCTCTCGCTGGAGGGAGGAAAAGAGATTGCAAGGTGCCTGGAGCATCCTCTGGCATGCACAAAAAGAGGAGAAGGTGGGGAAGGAGCAAGGCAGAGGGGTTGATCCCGTGGATCCCACCCAGCCCGGCTGCCACATCACGCAGCTCCAGAGAAGGCAGCAGCAAATACTAGTTCATCAGTTTCACTAGGCATGAGCCTGTGGTTGAAGAACAGCTAAAAACCTATTCCAAAGAAAACAACAACCACGCAGGCAGTTTGCATTTGCAAGATACAAGAGCACATGTCTGCAGAAATCCAGTCTGTGGGTCACGGGCTGACGGTCCTTCCATAGCACTACACGCCATAAAGCTGCAGTAAGGAAAAGCACAGAGCAGCGACGGGAAAATGTCAGCTCCAGAGCTGAGAGATGCTCCAGAGACCCGGAGGAAGCCAGCTGGCAGGCCTCTAGGTTTTGAGGCTCCCCATACCCTTTCTGGCCCATCTTGCTTCTGCCGATTTTGCAGGACGGTGACTACAGCACAGGTTGTTACAGTGCTCTTCCCCAGGAAAACCAAGGAGAGTAGGCACAGCCCTGGAAAAGGGACTGAAAAAGGGTAAAAGGGTAAAAGTGCAGCAACCCCACAAGCCCTGGGGGAGGGATGCACAGACAGGCATCAGAAGATGGTCTGCAGAAACAGAGGCACGCCAGCAACAAGGCAGGGCAGGGCAGGGCAGGGCAGGGCAGGGCAGGCTTCATGGGAGAGCACCTCTCTCCCCGGCCTCGGCAGGGAAACGCACCCCTCAGCAGGCAAGGAACTGTGGAAGGGAGGCGGTCGGCACGGGGAGACTCCCACAAATCATCTCAGCAGTGAGAGTTTCCATCCAAGCTCCAAACAAGACTGCTCACATCACATTCCCAGAAGGGAGGACTTCCCTGGCCATCCAAGATCCCAGGGAGAGGGGGAGACTGGGCAGGCGAGAGGCAGACAGACACACAGCCCTTCGGAGCACAGCTATCCCTGCCGAGCACGGGAGAGCACAGAGAGGCCAAGAGCCAGTCTGGCTCTCAGCAATGCACTCAGCCAGGTTGGGGAGAAAAATGAAGGGAAAAAAGAAACAATAACCCTATTGTTTCTCCCCTTCCAAGTTCATTTTAAAGTATTTGTGACAGAATCTTAAAAAAAAAAAACTGGAGCGGATGCAGTTTAAAGCATTTTGGTGTGCTTTTATTATGCAGGAAGGTGTTGTCTCACACTTTTCACCAATTCCTTTGCAGTAATGCTGGACGGGAGGGTGATCACACGGCTGCTGGGTTCTGGCTCCCTCAGCCAGGACTGGGGCACGGATGCCCCAGCAGCGTATCTGACCCACAGCAGGGCTCCCCCCAACCACACATCAGGATGGGGCACAGAGCCACGTTCATCCTGCTATTTCTCCACCACAAATTATCTTACTAATTAGCTGGTTTTCTTATTAACCCAGAAACATCCAGGCAGTGAGCCTTTCTGGAGTGAGCCATGGCTGAAGGTCTGTGCACACCATGGGAGCACACTGTCCCCACCGCCGAGCTGCCATTAACAGGGCAGGCGATAACGCCGGCAGGGCCACCCGGGGAGAGGGAGCCTTTCAAAGGCAGCTTTGTATCAACAGCTAACAGATCGGCAGACAGCTTCTTCATTAACAGGAAACTCCTAAGATAATATCCTAATTGAATCAATTAAGAGTGCTGCAGGCTGCAGGGGATCCTAGGGAGAGGGGAATGTATGTGCTCAGCAGTATTCCCAGGAAGCAGAGCATTCCGGAAGGGCTTTGCCCAAATAAGAGCTGATGGTGTAATGCCAGAGGGATACACCATGCAGGCGGCGTAAGGCCAGAGGGATACGTCTGCTGGAGGAGCAGGGTCCCAGGTCCAACAGCCTATGAGCGGGCCCTATCGCTTCCCAGATGGAATCAAACTCGGAGAAGTCTCTGCAAAAAAAAAAAAAACCTCAAGCCAAGTGCCAGTAGGTAATAAGGTGTGTCATCACTTTACTTCTTCTCCTCTGCTTTCCACAATAAAGTGGAAAAGTTTTCCCCTCTAAAATGTAAAGGTGAAAAAAGGAAAAAAAAAAATTTTAATTTAAATCTGATCTGGTGGAAAGAAAAATGTCAGGGTGAAATGGTAAACACAGAGGTCCTGCATTACCCTGATAACGATGAACCAGAAGGGCACGGGATTACTCTTGCAGCAAGTCCTCTGCAGCCAAGGGACTGTCAAGCTGCCCTAGAGCCCAGGCTCTCTAATACTGGGTGTTAGGGCTTGCGTGGCACGTACCAGGGCTGCAGAAGAGAAAGCAAGTCTTTGCCAACTTATGGAGGGGATGGTGGTTCACGTCACTAAGAGCAAGATATACTCCCAGCACAGGCTGGGGAGTGATGAAATACCCAGGCGAGGAGAGCAAACTCTTCCACTCTTGCACAACACCAAGGGCTCAGCCGATGTTGGAGCCAGGCCGTGAGCTGTAATCGCAGGCACATAGTGAGGGAAGTTCCCCCTTCTCTTATCAACAGAATTTGCTTTGGCTGCATGATGGAGGTTCGGCATAAAAGCACATTCCTCCTTCTTGGTCTAGCAAGCGAGAGCTGACCTAACCCATGCCTCCACCAGACACATCTATTATCCAGAGCAGAGAAGTCAGCTTTTGACACCACCCGAGGGGAAAAGAGAAAAAAAAAAAAAAAAGTTCAACAAAAGGCTTCAGAGTCTGGCTGAGTGTGTGGCGGCAGACTCACAGGAGACTCTTTGTGAGAGCAACAGCCTCCCCACTGAGAGAAAGCAGCAGCTTGCCATGGGGGAAAGATGGGTCAGAGCCAAACCTGCTTTCATCCCACACTCCAAAACTCCCCATCAGCCCCATCCCTTGTGAGAGGGAGAATGCCACAGGCAGCCGGACACACTGCGTGCCCTGCTGTCCCTGTGGCGGCAAACTCCAGAGCAGAATGTTCACATGCACTGCTCACCCTGACCTCCATGTGCCGAGCAGGGCGTCAGTCATGTCTCCTCTTATGGGAAGAAGAGTCCTCCGAGGGTCAGCATCCCACTGATCTCCAAATGCAATGGGTAAGGGACGCAAGTCCAGCAACCGCCTGCCGCCACAGCAGCACCCCAGCTACACGGGAACGTGATGAGGAACATGGCTGTGCGCTGAGAACCAGAGACTGTGCAAACGGGCTTCTGCAGATCAAAGCACCCTCGTGCCCTGGAGCCAGCTGGTTTGGGGAACATCTGCCAAGCAGATAGTCTGGGAAAGAGAATGACATCTGGCAGTGGCTCACAGGCTACTGATGTTTAGTCTCTCTGTGATCCTATGAGATGCACCTTCCCTGTATCCATGTGGACTGCCTATAAGGAAATGGGGTGAAAACAGCCCAGAAGACAGAAGGACCAAGGCAGAGCAAGCTCAGATCCCAGGTGTGGGGATACCGAGCTCAGGAGGTCAAACCTGGGGAAGGACTCACTCTACTGGTGTGGCACCACATAATGCCCGTTCAACGGCCAAAGCGAGCAGGTTGTTCAAAGGCAGTAGTGGGAGCTGAAGGGCAGCACAACTGAGTGGTTTCTTGATGACCACAGTTTCTCCCCAGTCCCTGCTTTTCTGGTGCAAGGGATGAGTTCAAGAGCATTTTACACATTACCAGGCAGAGGCAATCCTGACCTCCTCAGCACTAGGAAATGGCATCACAGAGGCTGGATTGTGAAAACCTGATGGAAAACTTTAAGCATCGCTCAGCAATAGACAAAAAATAATTAACTGAGGTCAGAGAAAAAAAGGGCTACACAAATTGGCAGCAGCTGCCACTGCAAGAGAAATTTCCTATGAACTCACAGGAAGCATTAGACAGAGGGAGACATTGGTGCCTGTGAATAGCTCACTGGCATGGAGAGGGCAGCAGGCACAGGGCTGGGCAGGACGCATCCCTCTGCCCGCGCTGCCCCCCCCAGCCCCGGGCAGTCCCAGGACCAAGCCACCACCAGGTCTGTGCTACCCCGGGTGCTCACCCATAAACTACATGAGCCAAACCTGGGGAGCTGGCGGGCTCTGCCAGCACGCGGGGTCTTGGAGGATGTGGCAGCTTCATGTCCACAGGTTTGGTCTGAGTCCAATGGTCCTCCAAAAGCAACCAGGCAAAAAGCTTCCACTGCCTGGGATGGGAGATGTGTCCAGCTAGAGCACCCACTGATTCTCCAAGCGGAAACCTCAGCGGTGCACAGCTCCAGCTTAAGCAATTGAGACCACGATGGGCACTGCACGCTCACCAGGGCTGCCGGGATTCCCAGCAAAGGAGGGACTCGGCCTCAAGTGTCTAACCCCTAAAAGCCTCTATTAACCTCAGTGTAAGGAGCCTCCTGTTTTGTAATCCAGCCTTGAAACTTAAACCCCCAGAAATCACTAAAAGATTATCACGTTTGTTTATTAGTGATGAGAGGATGGGAGTTTCTAGTCGCCAGTATCACCATCGCAACCAACGCCGTATGCTAAGTGCAGCAGATGGGTGAAAGAGAGAGTCATGGAAGGAGAAATACCCTCATCTCCAGATATGTCTCTCTCTGGTCAAGCCACGCCCTGCTCCCCGCAGAGATTTGTGCCTGTTCTGTGCTCGTGTACAAAGTGCATTTCCAAGAGCACTAAAAAATCATGGTTTAAGACATTTGAAGTCTATATGTTTTCAAAAGCAACAAGTAGCTCCAGGTGCCCACTCAGAAGCACCCAGAAAGGAAACAGAGGGCAGACAAAGCTTCACATTCCCCAAACCCAGCTCTAGTAAGGCATCAGGTGAAACACACCGAGATGGTGGGATCCAGAATCACCACCCATTTTTGGATGGCCCAAACAACTCCTGAAAAGCACTGCTTCGTTTCCCTCCTTTTGTAAGCCTGTCAAGAATATATTTGGGAGAGACTAAGGGAAAAAAGAAAAAGAAACCCTCATATTTGGAGAAGAGAACCAAGCAATCTCCATTAACTGAGCCTCCTCACGGAGCTGCTGATCCCTCTATCTGCTTCTTGGGTGATGAAAATATATCGCTTTTTATGTTTGATTCATTGGCGCTGAATCCTGGAAGTCATCATTCTCTTCACAGTGCTTTACTAATCCATCTTCCACTTAATTTCTGATAATTGCAGCCTCTAGATGGCATTAGGCCAGGTAGGCAGGTCCCAGACTGCACAGATGAGCTCTGAAAGCTGCAGCACGCCATGCAGGCACCAGGAGCAGAGCATTAACGCCACCACACAATCAGTACAGCATCCATAATTCACCACGGCGACCCAGCCATGGGAAATGACTCTTGCTAGCAGACATGCTTGGGAACAGAGTAGCAATACCCGGGGGTGACGCTGGTCTGCGCCACTTCCTCTTCCCCATCCCATCCATGGGAACGTCCCTCCAGCACAGCTGGGGCTGTGTCACACCAGGAAATACCCTTGGAAGGAGCCGCAGAATGGGAGCAGGGAAGAGCTGTGCCACCTGCCCCAGCCTGGTGCCAAAGACCACAGAACCACCACCACAACCATCGCTGGAGCTGTCACAGTAGCATCAGCTGTAGGGAAGGCTGCAAAGACAATTCATGTTCACCCACATCCTCCTCTCTAGCATCCCAAAGTAGACATGCTCAGAAGACTGGGAAGTCATGAGATTTAGTTTCTGTTGTGGAAATGAAAACAACGGTGGAGAAACACCAACACATTTGCCCTATTTCATGTGTTGAGCAGCTGAGGAGCAGCAAGGGGGAGGGATGTGCTCAAATACCCCAACCAGATCTAGTTTCACATCTAACATGGTGCTTCACACCAAGAGGCAACCTTCAGTCAAGTGTTTCAGCGATGGGTCACAGAGAGACTTTACGCGCATGCCACCCCACTCCAAGCTGCATGCTTGCCAAAACCTCGTCCCTAGCTTCTCCCCCAAATAGCTCATGATCTGATTTCTCTTTGACCCCTCCCTCCCCAAAAACCTTCCCCACTGCAGATGAGGAGAAGCAGAGCAGCATACATTCCTTCCCTGAAATTAATGCAAAGTTTTAAATCTGTGGCAGGCCCAAACGTGATGAGACAAAGGAGGCATTTGAGCTACAGGCAGGGCTGCAAAAGCTGCAGTCCTACCACTTGGGAGAGCGCTGCTGGTCTGAAACACCAGCCTCATGACCCTCGTCTTGCATCAGACTTCTTGCTAACAGCTTCCCTGCTGTTCCTTCCCTAAACACAAACCCCATCTTCCAAGGGAGCACAGTCAGCAGAAAGGCCAATGTGGAGAGATTTTTATCTCCATGCGAGGGAGGATTTAATTCTGCTTGGGTTCACGGTGGTGTCCATCAAAAGCAGCTCCACGGCAGCCAGTGCATTTATACAGGTGGAAAACAAGACACTGCAAACCCCTGAGGTTTAACTGCCAAAACCAGGGTCTCCATGTGAAACAGATATGCCTTAGTAGGCATGACCGTGCTCCTTTCCACCCTCTCCCACCTGACAATGAAACTTTCCATCTAGCAGAGACAGAGGCTAATGGAACCCTGGAGCCCCAGCGGGACAGCCCCATGGACAGCATGAACCAGCCCAGCTCCTGTGTGAACCTACTAGCGCCCCACCAGCATCCCCACCCCACCTCTGCACCAGCAGCACGTCTCCTTCATGGAGCACGCTACCCTTGTATTCCTCCATTTATAGAAAGGGTGGGATTTAAAGATGTCAAGTTCAGTGGTGCCCAAAAGACCAAGCTGGGCAGGAAGCCTCTGCAGACAGTGTATACCCACAGCCTCTGCGGCGAAGCGCCGGGGTGGGCGCAGGAGCCTGGCACTGCCACCACCCGCACGATGGCAAGAGAGGACTCGGAGCACTTCTGAGTTCAGGCAGTCCTTGCCAGAAGGCCAGAGCTCGCCAAGAAACTCCACTTATTGCAAAACCAGAATGCTGCTGTTAAGCGATGTCTGATGGAGGAGACTGGCCCTCGCGCCTTATGGAAGAGTTAATGCACTTAACAGGGAAGGGTTGAGCGAGCACGGAGCAGCGGAGCTGGGGTATGGGGAGCCCTGCGCAGAGCCTTTGGGACTGCATAAAGAAAGATGCAACGCAACTCCAGGGGGAACGCCTTCCTAACCCAGGATATTCACCCTTTGCCAGGGCCCGGAGCCAGCAAACACAGAGGCACCGTGGAAGAGCCCCAGCAGCAGGCAAAGTGCAGCAACCCTGCTGCTTTTTGTGCATTTAAACACAAGAATGCAGTTTTCACACAAAATTCAGCCCAAACCACATACCTTGAACTGCACCTGCTTTTTTAGATCCAACCAGGATAGAGGGAGATCAAGCGATGCCAAGGTTTTCCAGCATAACTAAACCTCTAAGAGCACGAACCTTGACAGCACCCTAATCTTAGAGCTCTTCTTTAAGTGTAATCTCACCACAGAGATATGAAGAGAGAAAACCTGAGAAGCCTCTGGCCAAATTCACTGACTGATAAAAAAAACCCACAGTTTTGGGGCTTAAAGCAGCCACCTGTTGGCAGGTGGAAAGCAGTTGCCCCCCAGACAGAAACCTCAGAGCTCCCTGGGAACTTTCCAAGGAGACTTTCTTATTTCCTGAAGGTGGGATGGGGAGAAGAGGGGAACTGGAAAATGCTGATTTGCCAAGAAGAAAGATCAGCAGACCAGTATCCATTTCAATTAACATTTCAATTTGAACGGTAAAACCTAACCACTAAAACTAAAAGAATTTTTTTTTTTTATGTTTTAAGTGACTCATCAAGGGAAAAGCTTTTTTTTAAAAAAAAAAATAGTGAAAAAACAAGAGAACGTTTTACACATACTGAACTGAGTTTCTTTCTTTGCCAAAATTTAAACACTAACTTTCCTCCCAACTGAGGATGAGGAAACCTCACCATCCTGAAGAACTGCACAGCTTCCCAGCTGGCTTGGCGCTCTGCATGGCCTAACACAAAGCCTTCTTCAGCAGCCATTTCATCAGCCAGTTTCTGCATGTATGCGTGCAGTTAAAAAATATGGGATTGCAACTCTCTGTTGACTGCGGTTGGGTGAGAACTCCAAGATTTTGGGTCCCTACCAGAGGTGCTGATAGTTTCCACACCGCAGTGGTCCCCAGGGCAGAAGAGGGGCAAAGCCCGCTGCCAGCAGCAGCTCTACAGGCAGTAAGTCTCAGATAGGGAGGAAGACCCATAACTTAATTTTCTAAAAAAACCCATTTCCTCCATTTTTCAGCAATATTTTTTCCTAAACCCCACCCCCCAAAAAAAACCCAAAATGGCAGCTGCACTCTGCAAGGCTGAACACCTGGGCCAGCCCCCACGACGGCCTTTGGGATGGCTCTGCAGTGCCTGGGGCAAGCTGTCCACCTACCCGAGAGTGAAGTTGCACAATATAGTTGAACCAACTGAACTTTCGCTTGCAGCACAAGACAGGGAGAGGTCTCACCTCCACCCTCCTCCTCCTCCTCCTCATTCCTGGCCCTCCCGAAGACCCTCCAAGCTTGCAGCGACAGGGGCTGGTTTGCTGCCAGCTTGGGGAGGGGAGGATCAGCCCCAGAGGAGTTCCAAACCTCTTCGCACCCAAACTGCTCACCGAGGGAGGCATTTCTCAAAGTCTGCTATGACAAAACATCATCTTCCTCTCCAAAAAGGTCAAGTATCAGACCACAGCTCATGGTAAATGATCAGCAAGCCGAGCTTGCAGAGGAAAACGGGAGCACAAGGAACACTCCATAAGGTGCACAACAGCACCTTGGGTATTAAAATATACCTGGTTTGGCTAATTTAATATGGTATCAGCACTGAAAAATGGCATTCGAATGAAAGGTTTTTCTTGCCCAAACCCTAAACATTCTATCAAATGCAGTATTAAAACAATAAATCCACCAACCTTAATTACACCTCCCAAACTTAATCTCCAATATCTAATTTCCACACTGCCAGGTAAAGACAGCCATAAACATCATTTGTAATTCACTGCTCAGTGACTCACCCCCATTGCAACAGCCTCAAGATATGGTACCAGTAAGGCAGAAAGGCTCAGGGAGGTGGAATTAAGACAGGGAAAATGCTGGCTCTCCTCATGCCGCCAGATCACAAGGGAGATCATTTTTCACGTAGGTTATTGCTCACATTGCAATCCTAGATAACACCAGAATATAAAAGTTACCATAAAATAAGGTGTAGACCAGCATCCTGCAGCCCAGGAATGTGCGGGAGCCATGAGGTGATGGGAAGATGCGCAGAAGGGGTGCCATGCATCCAGCAGCACTGCAACACCCCCGCAGCGGTGGGGAAGCAAAGCCTCAGCCGCTGGCAGGAAAACCACGGAGTTGCCACGGCACTGCGGAGGGGATGGGCCAGCTACCAGAGCCCTACAGCATCCACCCGCTGGCACCACGTCATGTTTTCCCCTCTTCATTTTCTGGTTAACGAGGTCCCCCTCCCCGCTGCCTGGAAGGCGTGAATCACAGAGGAAGGGCAGATCCTGCACACCCATCCTTCTCTCCCCGCGAGGTCTCTCCTAGTCCAGCTGATGAAGCAGCCTTGCTGCAGCTGGAACAGACCTGCCTTCCTCGTCCCTCCCATAGGATGCCTGCCACACGCCCAGGAAAAGTCTATGCTGGATCCCAGGGATGGGAACGAGGAGCCAGGCAAGCCTCAGGGCAGAGAGCATATAGGAGAAGGGAAAAAAAACATGGAAGGAAAGTAAGAGGAAAGGAGCATCACTTCTCAGATGGAGCAGAGCACTGGGAAGGGAGAGCAGGCGGTTAAATTCTTCACTTGTCCCCAGGCCCACTGGTACCCCAGGGAGATCATTGCAGAGGTCCACACCTCCCTTCGCAAGGGGACTCACTGCAAGACATCCTTCACCGAAAGCGCTTTCCACAGCCAGCGCGGGAGTGGTGATTTACAGCACCATGGTAGACCTGCGACAGCCTGATGTAATCAAATGAAAGGCACAGAAAAGAAGTGAGAAATCAAGATCGTGGAAAAACACATCGTCCCTTCAGCTTTATCACCTCCCTCCGCAAGGGCAGGACAAGCCCAGAACCACCATCTCCCAGCTTTTATTTGTCTCCTACTCACCATAAAACTGCACAGATGCTTCCACTTCTTAGATGCCCACAATATGTGTGTGGTGCATGCTATGATCCATACTATATCATATGGATTTAGCAATATAAACGGGTCCTGGCCATTTTACTAAAAATTCAGCGCTGTGATACACAGACTCCTCTGCGCTGCTTTACTGCTATCCATCCTCAGCTCCTCCCCAAGCAGCATCAGTCAGCTTGAAACTGGTTCGTTTTGGATCCAGGGCTGCTGCCACATGATATAAATTGCAGGTCTTTCCACCAGAAAACTGAGCTGCGTTAGAGTGATTAAGAGCATGGTGGAGACACGGGCTCGCGTCAGCCCAGACCCATGCAAACCTCATCAAAACCCCCAGCCACAACCGGCTCCAGGCCGGCACCCGCAGCAGGGCCCTAGGCACCTCCCCAGGGACCGACCCCATGGGCAGCAGGCAGGAGAGGGGCCACCAGTGAGCTCCTGCCCTCCTGGGGATCCTCCTCAGCCCTCCCAGGAACAGGGCAGCTGAATTTCCAGGGCTTTTTCATTAAGTAGCTGGAGAGTGGAAGGGCTAAGGCTCACCCCTGAGACAGGGAGAGGGGTGCAACCCCTCGCCTCGTGTTACAGGACAACTTTTAAACACCACATTACCAAAAACTTCACCAGATAAAATCACACCAGATTGTCAGCAAGAGATCTTAGCTCTGTCCCCACGGAGTTGACACTGTTTTAACCACCCCATCCTTCTGCCTCACCCCTCCACGGGTTACACTCAGCACAGGCTCCCCTCCCGATCGCACCCACCAAGCACTGCTTTGCGTGGGACGTACTTCCCCCAGGGCTTGGAAGCAAAGGCTCCGAATACTGTCTCCTCCGGCTGCTCTGCCAGGTTTCCAGAGGGAAGGAGACCAGGGGGTGCCAACAGGGATGAATGAACAGAGCTCGGGCTCAGGAGCCAGCCCTCCTTCGCCATGGGGCCACCACAGCAGCGCCAGGCGATGAGCCTGGGAACAAGGAGGAACCATCTGATGGGAGCAAGCGGAGATGAGAGCCAGGAGGTGAGCAGGAGACCTCAAGGCTCACAGCAAACCAGCAAGAAGCAAAATTGCTCCAGAGGCAAGAGGGAGGATTGCAGAAACCTGGCGAGGGTGCAGACACAGCCTGAGGAGCTGCACGCTCAGAGCAAAAGGAAAGGGCAAATGCTGGCCATCGGCTTGGAATAAACCAAAATCAAGTGCTCCTCCCAGCAGCTGCTCAAGAAAGGCTTTAGCTATGAGAATTGAAAATTATTTCCGCTGCAGACACGCGCTGCCCAGTGCTGCCGCGCTCGCCCCAGGTGTACGCTGGCCCTGGGAACTTTCATCCAACACCAACTCTCGGGGAGGACGGGCTGCCATTTCCCAGAGGCAGGCTCAGCTCTCAGCAGCTCACAGCCCCGCTCGGCTGCCAGGCACAGGATGCAGCAGCTAGTCAGGGTGCCAGCTAGAGCCAATTATAACTCCACTGACCTGCCTTGGCGCTAGCACGCACGGGAATGCGCTGGCTGCCGGCTGCCAAATGCTGGAAAGCTATAAATGGGAGACATTTGGAGAGAGAAAAAATTAAGGAGCCAACTTTTAACTAGGCTGAAGTGCATTGGACTGTACATGTTCTTTGTGGAGGGAGAGAGGAGGAGAATGATGAAGATCTTTGATGCACTGCTGGAAAAATACCAGCTGTTTCTTCTACAGACAGAGGTAGTCCCTATTTAATGGAAAATGTTTCTTCTTCTCTCAAGTTCAATTATGGTAATTCACTATTTCTATACTTCTGCACATGGTGCTTAAGCTCACGGCTCTCAGTGCAGTCTGGGCACAGAGGAAAAAATAGTCGCTGGTGCTTTGTAGCAGGAACCTCACCATAGGAAGCTGTGGGGTTTTTCTCATCCTTGGTCACGCAAGGGCGTGTCTTTCATGATCCAGCTGTCTAAAAGTGAGATCCTGGTGATTTATTTTTGTTGTGGGGTGAAACCATGAAGTACATTGCACACGCAACTGCGCAGAATTTTGCAGAACTCCGTAAACCCTGGAGAAAAAAGAAATTCCCAAAGTGTTGAAATAAGATTCCTGTTACGAAATAGCTATCGAAAGAGCCCTGCTTACAATCCCTGGACACAAGAAGACATCCATCTCCCGAAGCCACAGCACGGCCGAGCTGCCTTAGGGCTTTTCATCAAAGAGGCTGCCAGGACCAGGCGCGACCCAGAAGAGGGGTGAAATCCAAGCAGTGCCTCGGCTCGCGTTCCCGCCTGAAGGAGCCTTGTACTGTTTGGGACACATTACTCAGCATGCCTGCCCCTTGCTTTCCACATATGGAGAATTAAGATAACACTTACTTCACCTCTGTGAACCGTGTGCCCTGACAGGAGCCCAGCTTGAAGAGCAGAGGAGGAGGAGGAGGAGGAGGAGGAGGAGAGCAGGCGGAGGAAGGTGAGCACAGGGCTTGCAGTACTGGAAGCAACGCACGAGGCTCATTTTAATTTTTCAAGAGTCCAACTGCCTGAAACAGGCTGATGAGAACAATTCTTCTCTGTGTGCCAGCTAGTGTCTTCTGAGCCCATTTTAATGTAGTGTTTTATTTAAAACAGTCTGAATTACTAAGATACTGACTTTCCCCCCCTCCCCGTCTTTGCCTGGTGGCTGCACATACACAACAGGTGAAGAACCCCCTCCAGAAGGGCTAATCTGTCTTCCACATCGAGACGACATGCACAGACCATTATCTTTTGCCAATTTTCTCATAAAAGTAGGCACCACTTCAACAGCCTGGGTTTTTTTTGTTACACACAAAGCTGTTGGCCTGAGGGCTGCAGGACTCTCTCCAAGATGACATCGCTCCAGGTGGGTCAAAGCTGAAAGCTTCCAGCTAAGAACCTGAAGGATTTGTTAAACATATGGACAAACAAGGGACTGGGAAACATGCTTGATGCGCATGCAGAAAGGAGTGGGGGAGAGAGCCAGAGCCATTTTTAAGGTTGCTTAAAATTCCCAATTTTTCTGTCTCTGAATCACACAGCAAGCGCACTTACTTCAGCCTACGTCACGTCTCCATCCCTTGGCTCAAAATTAAACCTCTGTGCAGAGGAGCCGCCACGCAGCATCACCCTCTCCTACAGCCTTCAGCTGGGACAAGGACTGAAGGAAAGTTTTCTGACTCCAAGGGGAATAGCCCTGGGGTAACCTGTCCCCAAGGAGGGCACCCCTGAATGGCAATTTGACTTTTAAGGGCTTGCAGCTGCCTGCCAGAGGAGAAGGTACTGCTTCAGTGGTGAGAAGGCATGACATGGCATGAACAGCAAAACCTGCTCCAAAGGGGAGGTTTGAGACCCAGCTCCATCACAGCTCGCAAGCAGCTCACTTTGTGACCGACTGAATCCACACCCAACTGCAGAGACACAAGGCTTGCTGTCCAGGGTGCAAAACAAGACAGGACTGAAAAGAGCCAGGCAAAGACTGCTAGTCGAGGAGAGGGTGGCTGCAGCTGAAAGGCTGAGGACATGGAGCAGGGCTCCTGCCCGGGGAAAGCACGGGAGTCTGGTAATAGTTGGAAAGGTGTAAAAGGGTCGGGTTTGGGTGTAAGGATGTTTTAGGAGCATAGCAAGGCAACAGTGGCTCTTGGTCACATGAAGACTTGAAAAAACTACCATCGTGGCTGATGAGCTCATAATTACAGAGTGGGGAAAAAATGTTTCTTTTTGGGGTTTCCATAAAAAACACAAAATACAAGCCAGTATCTGTTCTCTAACCAACAGCGTTGCTCCTTACAGCCAACGGTTTCAAGAGGATCCTTCCAAGAGACTTGTTAACCTCCTCCCCAGTGATGTATCCGATGTGATCCAACAGAGCCCTGCAGTCATTGCACAGCTCTTCCCCCGCCGGCAGGGCTGGAAGCATCTCTCAGGCACGCAAGACCCCAATCCTCTATCTCTGTGTGCCGGAGACAGCCGCTCACACATCTGATTACCAACTTCCATGACAGCTAACATTTCCAGCGTACCTGCCAGCCCCAATTAGTGTCCAGAACACAACTGGCATCCTTGCAAGCATCAATCTTATTGCCTGTATTTCTTAGGAACAGTATCCATCTGCTCCCAATAGCTCACATCTGGCATACTGAGCGTTACAAAAGAGCCTCAATCCTGTTTGAAGGAAATCATTCCTCCAGCCAAGAGATTCATGCAGAACTGAGTTTAGTATTTGTAGTTACAGATATACTACAAATCACAGTTACCTGAGGTTTCAAACTTTAATATTACAATCTCATCAAGAGTTTGTTTTTTAATCCCTAAAAAATTGCTCTTATGTAAATCGCCGTGTGATGGAAAACATTTATGAAGAAAGCAAGGAGGAGAGGTGGTAGGAACCTGAGCACAGAGGATCTACACAGCAAAAACACTCCTGAGCACTGCCCAGGTCACTGAAGGTTTCCTCCTGCAATAAGCAGCACATAGGAGGTGGAGGTATTCCTCGGCTTAAGCATTCCCTTCCCAATTTCACCACCTGGCATGGTACACTGAGCCTTCCTGTGATGACCCCAGAGCAGGAAACAGTACGTCCCGTGCGCTTCTCAAGGGATGAGGGCCACCACTTCATCTGCTCAAAACACTGGACCAGGACCAGGAGGAAGCAGCCTGTGCCTCATGCTGGGACACACAAGCTGAATTGCGGAACGAACGTCAGTCACCAGCCCTTAGAGAGCAGGTGACAATCTCCTGCATGACAGCGGATGGCCCATGGTGTGGTCAACGGAATGAAAACAGGTAACTAGGCAGAAAGAGGAGGTCTTGCCACCCTTAGAAGAGAAAAGCAGGGTGGTGCTTGGAAAGGCTGCTACAGTGATAAGCTGTAAACCGGGACTTTTGCAGAAGAGGGCCAGCCTTGGGTATCGATGACAGCTAAAGGGAAGAGCTCTTGAAGTTCACAGTATTCAGACAAAACCTTGAATGCTCCCAGCTGATAACAGCACAGCCTGCGGCATTACTGCGACCAGCAAGGTGGCTTTCAACATTCCCCATTCCGGTACAGGGAACGTGGCTGGTCTGACGTCTCTGCATGCAGACAGAGGCAGAGACCAGCACTGGGCAAACTCCAGGCTTCACGCCTACTTCTGCTGAGCTGGCGGTTTGCGTTTTGAGTGTCATTCCTGCCTGGCTGGGGAGGGAAGGACACTTTGTCCTCCGGTTGCAGTGGGAGCAGGCTAGCTGTCAGTAGTAAGCGTGCATGTGTTTTATTTGGCCCTACTCCTAAAATAATTGTTTGGCCACAATGGAAGGTGACAAGCGATTCAGCTGTGACCCCACAGGGAATATCAGGAGAAAATCCCCAACCACACGCACGACTGTGCCTGGGCTGCTCTCAACTGCAGCATCACATCAGCCCGGGGGTCAGCCCCCACCAGCCCTCACTCCTGTCCCAAAGTTCTTCTCCTCTCTCCGACTTGGATCAAATGGCTTCCTTGTTCTCCTGCCTGCGCTTAGCAGGAGGGTCACTGACAGCAAAAGAGGGTGCACCAATCTTCACCTGAACGTGGCCAGAGCTGCTATTGAAAAAACAAAACCTTCTGGCAGGAGCATGGAAAGTGCAGCCAGAACCACTGGGAACATAGATATTAAATTAACAAATATCTCTACCCAAACATGCATGTACTGTGACTGCTCAAGGCCGTAAGTATGAATAAATTTGGATGGATTTTCACTGGATAACATGAAAGACAGATTCTTGACACAGGGATCACCTGCGACTCAAGTTTCCAATTCTTCCTCCAACACATCAAAAAGATGATCAGAACTGGACCTGGGAAAAATATTTTTCCCTCTTACTATGTTTTCAGAAGCAGCTGAACCATTTTAGCCAAGAAGTTATCTTGTGGGGTTTTTTGGTTTGGTTTTTGTTTTGGGGTTTTTTGTTTGTTTTGGGGGGGGGTGGTGGTGTTTTGTTTTTGTTTGTTTTGGTTTGTTGTTGGGTTTTTTTGTTTGGTGTTTTTTTTTTTTTTAAAATAACCGGAGGCGTGAATAATTTCCACCATGGAAAAATTCTGCCTAAAGAGCTAAAATTGACATAGAATCATCCAACAGTCATATAATAAAGGCCTCCAGCAACGGCAACAGTCAGTGCTACCAAGCCTGCCTAGAGCATTTTTTTCCACTGTGCTAAGAGGATCTGTTTCACTCTTCGCCTTTCAATCCAATTTCCACTGTACTGCACCACAAGTTTAAAATAAGGACACCAGGAAGCATGTGCGATAAGGGGGAAGGAAGGGAAAACCCACGATTTCATTCATTCTTTCAACAGAGCCAAAAAGGAGTAGTTACTTTTTTTTTTTTTTTTTTTTTTTTAAGAAAATGCTGCAGGGAACAGGGAAGGGGGGAGATGTTTGCTTTAAACTTTCCCATCTGCACCATGATATATATATAAAGCATCTCTGCATCTAAAGGTGCTCCAGGGTGTTTTGCAGAGCCAGTTTGAGTCTCTGGCTCCAGACAGCCTCCAGTGAGACGCTTTCCATCTAGGAGCATGCACAGCTCCAGCCAAGATGGAAGGGGAGGAAGAGAGGAAAGTTGGCCACTATTTCCCTATATGTCCTTCCCCATGAGGAACAAGGCAGCCCAGGGAAACAGCACAGCTGGAGGCACTGGTTTATCACATATAAACCCCAAAAGACTGCACCCCCCTTGCAGCAAATGATGGCATGAGCTTGGCCACCACCTTGGAGCACCAGCGAAGACGAGATGCTGCAGAGAATGAAGCACTGAGCTCCATTTCCTTCCAGCCCTGGCTACTGCCCAACAGCTGTTCCCTGTTTATTTACTTTAGTATTTCCTTGGTTACACAAGCAGCTGTACACAGCTTAACTCCTGCCTGCACCAGCAGCTGCCCGTACCACCCTACCTTACCTTGCCTGGCACAATGCTGCGGGACAGCAGCATGGGGCAGGGTAAGGACACCCAGGCTCTTGCCAAAGCCTGGCTCTCACTGGCTGGCCAGGGCTTACTCAACATGGTCACCCTCATGGTCATGTCCACTCCTCTGCAGAAGGTGCCTTGCTGGGCAGGGGACAGAGCACCTTCAACGTGAGCAGCCATCTCGCACAACCCCAGGCTTCGCAGGCTGACCTGAAGCCAGCTGACCAGCTGAACCTGGGAAAGCCATCTGGATTCCCATGGGCTTGCTTTGCTGGGCAGGCCCAGATGTGCTGTAATTTTAGCAGCGTACTTGTGTCTGGATGCAGCGATTTCAGGAAAGGCATCCTCATTCCCGGGCAACCACGGCACCCTTTCAAATCAAGCATATAGCGATGCACAACTTCACGTGAGCAGGTCGCTGGAGGCAGAGGGTGCCCAGCTCCTCTCCCAGTCCCGTGCAGAGGCCTGGAGGGACATGCCAGTGACTCTTCTGGCAGCTGCTGCCGGTCCATAGATCACTTCATGCATTTTCCTTTCTCATCTGCACAGAGCCTGTTCCAGCAGCTCAGTTTGTGTTTTGGCTCATAAAGCTCAGCCAGACCCCTTGGCTCATCTCCACCAAGGAGGGGGTGGAAAACACCCTTTGCCTGCTCGCCCAGAACACCAGCTTCGGTTTTCTGCAACCCAGCCTGTCCCAATTGTCCTTCCAGCCTCCTCCCTCCCTCCCGGCTGGCTCCCCCCTGCACCAGGAGGTAATTGCTAAAGCAGCTGCTGTCAGCTGCCCTCCGGGCTGGCAGTGCAGTGCAGTGCAGTGCAGCGCAGCGCAGTGCACCCCACCAGGCAGCGGGCATTTCCCCAGCGCCTGCTCCCTGAAACACCAGCCAGTGGGACACGGACCCGGGGAATCGGCGCTTTTCGGCAGCAGCCCTGTTCTGCTGTGATAGCAGCTGGGAAAGGCATGGTATTAGCTCCACAGGAATGGAATTTGGGCTTAACTTGAACAACCCTCCCCCCCAAAAGCAAACAAAAAACCCCAACAAAAACCCCACCACTTGCACAGATTTCTGTTGCAGGAATTCAAACATACCTATGCAGCCCTGTATGCATTTATTCCAGACAGCAGAACTTTAACACTGGGACATGCAAAAGCCCCAGGGTGTCCCCACCAACACGCAAGAGGCACTGGAGCGAAGAGTCCAGCTTTTGAGGTTGCCTTGTTCTTGCCTTTTTCAAGGATTTGCATTTAAGTTTTCTCAGATCAAAACATTTTCTGGTACATTACAAAAGGCATGCTTAGTGTAAGGCAGAAATGATGCTTCTCAACTGACCACGGCTTTCGACCCTCCGAAGTCAAAAACCCAAGAACTGGCGAAACGCTTACCTGCAGGTCAAAGAACTTGCTGTACCGTCGGTATATGACTTCTGTAGACCCATTGGACCAGGTGACTTTGATAATGTACACCTGTAGGGAACAGAGGAAGAAATCAGAGAAGAGCAACCCAACAACCCACACCACAACCCAAATGCTGCTAAAGCTGCCAACGCAGCCCCCATGGCTGGGCATCAATCATGGAAGTTCATGGGACCGCTTAAAGTCATTTCAGCAATACTAGAAAATGTGTAAGATTAAATATGTAAGATTAAATTAAGCTCCACTGCTGCAACTTAACTGTCTACTAAGTGCTTATTGATAGTCGTGAACTAAGACAGCTCCTTATCCCTAAATAGGGACATACATCAAATGTGAAAGGGCACTTCTATGTAAAAACACAGTTAAAGTCTCTCCAGACACAGACACATCAAGAGTTAATACCTATGCCTTGGCCATCCCATCTATGGCTGCAGCATCAAGTTTGATGTCGAGATCCCAAAACTGCAGCCCACAGTGTGCCACACCACACACCACTGCCAGCCTGGGTCCTGGGGCTGGGGCTTGCAAGAACTCAAACCCACAAAGTTCAAAACTCCATCTGTTCTTCCATAAGCAGCTCTGAGGTTTTATTTACTTAAATTTGCTGGGGTGCAAATTACCCTCCTGTTCCTTAAAATGCTACACAATCAATCCTAGTAATTGCAGGTTATTCACAGACCGTATGACCAGGCTTTTACTGGTAATGAATGCAAAAAAAAAAACCCAACCCAGTTTTTTTATTCTTCTATGAAAGACAACAAGCAAATAACAGAATTGGGCAATTACTTAACTAATGTCCTTGCTTGTTGCTTGCAGAAACCAAAGATGAC
This sequence comes from Balaeniceps rex, assembly GCA_013401315.1. Classification (NCBI taxonomy): domain Eukaryota; kingdom Metazoa; phylum Chordata; class Aves; order Pelecaniformes; family Balaenicipitidae; genus Balaeniceps; species Balaeniceps rex. The sequence continues at coordinate 156,233 of VYZW01016253.1, read as the reverse complement.
CCTTGACAAGATGCCAGCATAACACTCAAGTGATGCAAACTTCAGCCTTCACTAATTGATAACAGATTGACTAAGCAGAACAAGGGCATGTTCATTTTTTCTTCTAACTCTCACGTCCTGCTTCTTTCCACCACAAATTCAAGTAGGAGCAAAACATTCAGAAGCTCAGATGAACAGACCTGCTAGAACTCCAGTTAACATAATGAAGCATGAAGGCTCTTAGGATGCTGATGTTTTGGTGTTTAAAACAGAATCCCTTAAGAGTTTTCACAAGGTTTCCCACAGAGACCCACATTTTTCCAGATGCTGGAATGTAACCAACATCCCAGCCCAATATCCAAACTCGAGCACCACGAGATTCAAATAGATAGCACAACACTAAATTATTTGAGCTCATCAAACCTACTCAAATGCTGTACTAAAAATCTAATCGGAAGGTCACTGTGCTGCTCAGAGGGCTGACGCAGCATGACCTACCAAGGTGAGGAGACTCCTGAGGAACCACAAACTCTTCCCAGTGGAATTGCTTCCAAATTAAGATGGGGAAAGAGGCAGCAAGATGAAGCAAGTTGTTACAGCTAAAATAAAGAACTTCAGTACTTTCAACCCAGCAATTCAATGACCACTTTTCTTAAACCAGATGATCAGCCCAAACACAGCTGCGACTGCTTTGCTGACTGGCAGTGAGCTGGCTGGCTGTCACAGGCACCACCACCCTCTCCCAGACAAAATCCGAATCGCTCAGCATCACCTCACAGGCCTTATTCAGCTAACCACAATCCTCTCCTTCCATTCACAAATTCTTTTTTTGAGCTAAAGGACCTGCGCTTTCTGCATATTAACACAAGGAAGACTCCTGCAAGACAGCATCTATAGCAGCTGTGGAGACCTGGATGGACCATGATTTGCTACAGGGAAGGCCCAGACACTGGGCTTAATTATCACCAAATGTGGCTTGACAAGTATTCTGCATCGGGTCAGGCACAATACCCGCTCAAGAACATGCTTCTAGACCTCAGCAGGCCAGGGACAGCTTGGCTGACCACAGTTTGCAATGAAAACTGGTAAAGTTGCATGACGTGGCCTCTGAAGTATCTGACAGCATCCGTACAGTCACCACCATACCATAGGCAAACTTAGCGTTAACTCGATGCTAAGAAAGCGTCCAAGCTGCCTTTACCCTCACCCCAGGACTTGCCGGCAGGCCAGCATGAGCTCATTTTGGTTGGAAGCTCAGCTGATATCCCAGCCTTCTTACCAGTCTACAGCACTTTACAGGGTTATATCACTGCTGGCTGCCTGCCTGGAGAGAGCCGTCCACTGGGGCAGGAGGAAGAGCCAACTTTTCTTCATTGTTTATTCCTATCCTGCCTTTATTTGGAGTCAACAGCTTATTAGACTGGGATTTTAATCAGGATGTGGATTTGCTCAAGCCAAAATGAATTCAAAGCTCTTAAGGGTAAAAAAGCCATGAGATGTGAGGGCACACCACGCTTTATTATACCCTTTGCAACTGAGGGAAGGAGCTTTTCTCCCAACCAATGAGCTCACTCCTATTTTGCTGAAATGCGGATCTCCCTGGAGCCTGGATAACAGTTTCTTGCACATCCCATTCGAACAACAGAAAGGTCTCCAGGGGTATCTCCTCACCTACTTGTGGAAAGCAGAAAAGATGGGGAAGCCCACAGGAACGGAAGCTCCTCAGTATCTATAAAAACACTGTCTCAGTAAAGCTGGCTTCCTCTCTCCTTGTGAATATCCCCCGTCCTTCACTCTGATGGCCCCATCCCAGCGAGGTATTCTGTTGGCCAAAAACAGCACAGATCTTGGTCTCTGCCAATACCTAATCCAGTCCCTGCTGTCCTAGGGACAAAAAAAGACACCAGAAAGCATAACTCAGGTGTTTTCCTCAACTGACAACAAAAGCACAGATTTTGAAAGGGATGAACAATGCAGTCGGCCACTCAGCGATGGTTTTCACAGGGACTGGAGATGATGAGGCACCAAGCTACCACAAGCACCCACACACCCCTTTCTCAGGTGCTTTTGGAAGACACTTTCAATGATCAAAACAGTTTTGAAAACATTGCACTTGGTCTGAAGCTTCCCCTCCTGGCCTGGCACTGCACTGTGTCCTGCCAGGAGCACCCACCATGGAGCAGCAGCCTGAACACACCCTATTTTGTCCCGGTAGGAGCCACCCCATCACCCGCTCCCACAACCCCTGGTCCTGTAGAGGCTGCTCTGAGGACGGACTTCTTCCCAGCCCAGCTGTGTGGGTGAGGGCATATGGAAACAGTTATTTCATGGGCCTTCTCCAGCTCCGATTTCTACGGTCCTTCAAAGAAATAACACAGAGAAACCACCAGCAGGCCCCTTCCCACGGAAAGGGTGAGAGGATCTCCTGGGGCTGCAGCTGGCGCTGCCTCGGGGATGTGCACCCATGGAGAGCACCGCTGGGAATGGGGGGGCTGCCGCCACCGCTCACGATCCCGCTCCGCCGTTTCCTCGAGGGGTGGGGAGAGCCAAGCAGATGGCAGGGAGGCAGCGGGCAGCCAGATTCAGGAGGGGGGCTCTGCAACCCCATCACGTGGCATGGGCCCATGGCCAAAACCAACAGGCAGAGCTACCTAAATATTTACAGCCCTTCCCAGGCCAGCGGCGGGGTCTGCACTGTGGAGGGAACTAGCTGACTCGGTGAAACACGGGAACCAGGCACTCGGCTCCCCTCCCTCCCTCCCTCCCTCCCTCCGGAAAGGATGCCTTACCCTGCCCCACTCCCATCCCAAGAGGCTCCATCCCTTGCTCCGCTCCAGTCTACATTGGCTCCAGCCTACATCACTGCACACGTGTCATGTCAAACCCCACAGCTGGATCTGATGCCTGAAGGTAATGGGCCAGGAGAGCTTTGGAACAGGCAGAAGTCACTGGGGCTCAAGCCTCCTTAGCTTCATTTCAGCCACAGGTCAGGGGAGCACAGCTGAAATTCATGCCCATGCTTCTGAAATCCTTGAGACGCAGCTCACAGCATCTGTCCTACTAGAGCAAGGTGCAGAGGAGAGGTACAGAGCTTTCAGGGTCATCCAAATACACTCAAAATTCTGCTTTCAGGATTAAGCAAGCCTTATGCACGCCCCCTCAGCCCCCCATCACTCCTCTCCCAGCCGCCAGCTCCCCTGCCCTCGTGCCATGAAACCGCAGGCCCACGCTGCAGCAAGCTGAGTTACGGAGCAGGAGGAGTTCCAGGCGGGACAACCTTGCCAGAGCTTCAGCAAAGACCAAAGCAAGGAAACAAGACCTGCCCTCCACTCCCAGGGGGCTTTTCAGGGGGGTGCAGAGGCCCTGGGACAGTTTTGGAGGTGCAGGTGGATGTTGTTTAATGCCGGAGGAGAGGAGCACTTCACATTAATGGCAAACACTCCCTGTGCTCCTGTCCCTTGGAGGGCAGAAGCAGATCAGATCCTTCACAGAAAATGGAAATCTGCAGATGCAAAATGCTGAACTCCGATAGACATCATGGGGATTTGGCTGCCACACTCCCTGGGTTCCTCAAACTCCCCACATTGTAAGTAATTGGCCACATACCAACTACTTAAAAATTACCGATCACAAAGTTTACCATCAGGATCTCCATTGCCTAGGATTCTCCTTGGTCACATTTGAAAGCGAGTGCCAAAAACAGAGATATAAAAACAGAAAAAAATCTTGCAGCCTGCCCTGACAGGCATCATGAGCTCGGTCCCCATGGCATCCCTGCTGCCGCTCTCCCCTCCCCAGCATCTCTGGAGAAGCAGCTCAGAGGGAGAATGGGCCAGTGGAAAGCAGGACTGAAAACCTTCATAAGGGAACTGTCAAAAAATGGCAGGTTGCTAAAAGAAATGCAAATGGCGCATGGCCAACCGTAACAGAGCTGTCAACGAGAGCTGCCAGTCAGCTTGCATGGCAGCGAGGGCTCTGCAGCCCTGGGGGAAACACGCAGGCAACCCGCAGCGGGTGACCGCTGGAGGGAGATCCAGGACATCCCTCCCAGGCAGGACAGCATCCCAGGCAGGGCGCGAGCTCCCATGTCAGGCATCACCAGCAGAGCAGGGAAGCTGAGGGAGCCAGCTCAGACACATCCAGAGCAGTCGGAGTCACAGGGACTAGAGCACGAGAACAGAGGGGACGAGGAGCCAGCGCAAATTATCTCCATCTGAAAGGGCAGCCAGAGATTTAATTTTTTTTTCTTTTCTTTTTTCCTGTTAAAGAAACGACGTAGCAAGCATAAGCCCTGGGAACTGTCAGACCCCAGATGTATTTTTCCAGGGACTAATAAAGAGCCTCAGTGCTGCAGATAGCAACAGCTCCTGGTGACTTCCACCGCTCAAAGGGACCGAGGGCTCTGGAGTCCTTCACAAGCCCTCAGACTTGCACCTTCCCCAAGAGGCACGTTGTCCCATACAACAATGTGGCTAGAGAGAGGAGATGATTCAAGCAGCTGACTTGAGGCAATGGAATTAAGAAGATACTAAAAAAACATAACAGTTTCCCATTCTTGAAACATGAGGCCATGTGACCTCCTAGAAGAATCACTTCTGGACTCCTTGCATAAACACACTACGGACGTGCACAAAACACAACCTGGGAAGCAGCCTGGACTTCAATTTCAGTAGGAAAAAGGCAGACTGAAGTTGCAGAAAACCTAGAGCTACAGTTTCAGCTTCTCTCCTCCCACAGGAGGAGTTTTCCAAGGAGACTTCTGAGGCATCCTGGCTGGGGGGGGCACACAAAGCCCACAAGTCAGGCTTTGGGGAGAGGGCAGCTGCTGGCTGGCCTGCGAGCTCTCTGCCTGGCACCCAACACACGGCTGAACAAGGCAGCAAGTCCACCCTGAGCTCAGCACCATGCAGCTACACCAGCTTGAGCCCAGGAGCAGCACACCCATACTGACAGCCCTGCGAGCCAACAGCCCGCCCGCAGCCCTCCCTGGGTGGCTCTGAAGCAATCCCTGAGCTTCTCTGGCCCCGAAGCATCCTCATGTCCAGAGCTCCCGCACGCTGAGACCCTCCTGTTTCAATGCCAGCCGCACCAGGGGCACGTGAGTAACAGCAGGGAAGAAAGCAATGCCACGGTCACTTGAAAGACACCTCCATGGGGCTGCAGGGACACACAGCTCTGCCCACCCGCCACCAACGGGCATCAGCACAGGTCCCCAGCCACTCAGCAGAACTCCTACAGCAAAGCCAGACATAACAGCCTCCAGCAGAGTCAGAGCTGTCTGCAGAGCTGTTTCCAATGGGTCTGAGCCTGTGTGGTCTCATGTCCAGGAAGACTATGTACAATAAACCTCTCTGTGGAAAACTCCACATATTTAAAGCGTCTTTCGCCAGCAGAGGGGAAAAAGCATCAGTCTCTCTATTCCACCCGCACTCTCCCCCAACCCCAAAACACGGGGAAGCGATGCGAGAGCCTCGTCCCCTGGCTTCGTCTGCTGCCACGAGAAAGGAGCACAGAGAAATTCAAAGGGGGAGAGAAACCAAAGCAGCTGAGGGATCGAGCCAAACCAGAGCAGGGTTTAATATAGAAAAGGGAGTGGGAAATTGTAAGAGGAAAAGAAAAAAAAAAAAAGGAGGGAGGTGACTGGAAACAAAGAAAGTTCTTGGCAGAGAGCTGCTGTGCTTGGCCCCTCTCCATCAGCTTCACCACCACAGGCGTGTGGGGCTGGGGAGGGGAGCACAGGGGCACTTGTGCCGTGGGGGGGACACTGAAGCTCAGAATGGGAGAGGGACAGCCAGCCCCCTGCTCCATCCCCAGACACCTTGTCACCCCCTCACTCCTGCTCTGTGGACAGGGAGAGCTGGGACAAGGGTTGTGCTTGTTCACACAGCACCGGGAAAGGCATGGAGAAGCGATCCTGGTGGTAACTGCAGGGCATCAGGGATGCTGCTGTGGTCCCTCTGGTCTAGCAGAGGAGAGAGGCAGAAGCAACAAGTCAGAGCTGCAGGGAGGAGCTGGGTAACGGGGATGCAGGCAGCATGAGGACAGGCATATCCTCACTGCTGCAGCAAATAACCCAAGCTGATCTGCCCATGCACCCAGGACTGCAAAGCAGCCACCTCCCCTTGCTCTGGTTCATCCCTTTGACTGTACCATCCCTAAAACCCCAGCGAGCACCAGCTCTTCCCGCTCTGCTGTTGTACAGCTCACCAGGGCACAGCACTGCCTGAGCACACAGCCAAAGCTGCTGGGATGAAGTGCTCGCATGTGGGGTTACACCAAGCACAGGGACCCCAAGGACAATTCACCCAGCCCCGCTCAGCCACAGCGCAGACCCCTCGGCCATACAACATATGCACCCGCTTGTTTGCTCTGAGTCACACTGAAGGTCAAACATATGGATTCATTTGTTTCCTATTTCCCACTGCTATGTGAAACAGCCGGAAGGTAGAGATACCCTCCAAAGCAAAGCTGCGAGGGATCAAGGTCACCAGACCTCCGAGCGGGCAGAGGCGATGGATGGACCCTACGCTGCAGTTCACTGCTGGAATTGTGTACGAGCACCAGCTTTCCACACAGAGCTGCATCCGCCGCAGTGGCCATCTGCCAGGCAAGATTTGGCCCTTGCACTGAACTGCGACATTCAAGGTTTTCACAGCCTTAAGTAACATGACTAGGGAAGAAAAACAAAGGAGAGTTTGCGTTTGAATGTTGGTTTTCATCCACAAAGCCAACAGCGCTCCCTTAAGCCCCAACTCTCTTGAGAGGTGAGGGGGAAGGAACGATTGATCAGCTCTGTAATGCTGTGCAGCAGGGCCAGGCACAAGGACCGGTCCAAATCTCTACCAGCTACAGGCTCCAAATGCCCTGCCTGTGGCCTGCCTCGAGCGGGAGAGCACCGGCCAGCTGACGGGAAACAGGATGAGATACAGCAGAACTGCAGGATACGGCAGCAAAACACTGCTGAGGATGCTGAGAGAGCCCTCAGACCTCTGGGGGCCACCGATGCTCAGAAACTCTTTGCGTGGCAGAGACTCCAGCTTCCCAGGTTCAGCCTTACTTCATACATTCTGGTTTCGCTTTTGCTCTCTTTCATTCCTAGTTTAGTCAACAGCCCCTGGATGGATTTCACACTATTCATTTTAACCTCCTGCTTCCTCAGTCTAAATGCACCCAGCTCCTTTGGTTCCCCACAGGACATTCCCACCATACCAAGAGCACAGTCAGCCTCCCCAGAAAGCGTGGCACAGGGGGATTCATCCCCCAATGCCCTTCTTAAGCCAAGCAAGCAGCATGATTCACAGCAGCAGAAATAACGCAGCTGTACAAGGTGATAGCGCGCCAGGTCCCCACAGAGTTCTGCTTCAGATGGGCATCTCGGGACCAAGGGACCATGACACACAGGTCCATGGGACACATGTTCTTCAGAGGACATCTTCTGCTCTATAGGTACAAGGCACCGAAGAATGACTGCATCTATAGATCAGCAGCCCTCCTCCTCTTCAAGCACTCTTCTCTGAATGCTCCATAATCAATTCCAGATAAGCAATGGGGTTGGGTTGGACAATGAATGAAACCACAAACAGCCTCACCACTACAAGGAACAGGAGCCTACCATCACGTCACAAATTCCACATCAAAAATATAATACATCTACTTTTTGAATGTGTTTTTCATCAAGCTTGTTTTAAAATCTCTATAGATGCTATCATCTAGGCATCAGATTCCAACATGCACTGTTAATTACTTTCGCAAGGCAGCTGCCACAAATGAGGTGGTTCAATATGCATGGGTATTCACCTTGTTTAAAGTTTACAATCTTGTCAACTGAGCTTGCAAAATAAATGTATGCTGCATGCTTTGTTTAAATTTCCCTTTTTCAAAGTGATGCATGTGTGCATGGAGGCCAGGAAAGGAAGTCCTGCAAGAGCATAGTCCAGGTTTTCCAATAAACTAACACAACCAAAGAGCATGCTACTCTTTCTTTCCTGTTGGATGTATATATATATTTTTGATTTGTGCTCTGGAGCAACTATTTAAAACTATATGAACTACGGAAGTGTTCTTGGTGGACAGGATGGTAGAAATGAAGATGTAATTCAATTACATCGTTATTAACACATACAACAAAACACACAAATTACAGCTGTATTAAAACAAAAGGTCCTGAAGCTTGCCTAAGGGCAAAAAAACCAACCAAAATCTGGATTTAGCAGGGAAAAGCTTTATTTTAGGGACTTCTACTAGAGAATAACAAACACAAAACTATAAAAAGATCCTGCGTGAAGTCCTTTAAAGGAAAATTTAGCCTGTTTCAACTATGGCTTTGTTTTGGGTCTTTTCTGAATAAACATTCATTTATCAGAATTTGAGACTTGGCCAGACCATAGAAATGACAGTCTGCTACTCTGTCGCCCAGAATGATTATTTTTAAACTTTGCTCTTGGACTTTGCCTTTTCAGATTTGCAGTATGGCCCTGGAGCCCTCACCAGCAGCATCCCCGAGGGGCATGAGCTGTAATGACATAACATGATTGTATGGGAAATGTCACTGCAGGGTGACCCTCCAGCCACTGCCTGAAGGATGGGAGTTCCCTTCTTCACTTGGATGGTGGGCTGCTGAGATCCAGAGCTTGGTTGTTCTCTCTCAACAGGATCAGAGCAGTGCATCCTGCAACGAACACCTGCAAAATGATCATTTCTCGCTGCCCCTTCCAGCTACTGCCCATGGAAAAAGCTTAAAAACACAAGCGGCACAAGTGCAGTTGAAGCAGCCAGGGTTAGCAGCCCAGGAGAGGTGCCACTACAATACAGCATGATATGGTTTCACAGCCGGCAGAGCAAATTCAAGGCCCCTATCACTCAGAGCAAGAAGCTCAGTTATCCTTCCCCTCTTGGCCCTTCCACGTTTATGAGTGGAGTTGGTTTGACAAGAATGGGAGCAGATGTGTCAGCCTCGCACCATGTTAACGCCACGGCAGCAAAAACCTTCCAGGAGCACAAGGCTGCAAGAAGAGCACGCAAGAAGAGCACCCCCCGCTAATTGCAATTTAGCCTGACCCCTGCCAGCGGTGCTCACTGCAGTACCCACCAAGGGGTTTAACACCTCACTGAGGAGAAAAGCAATCAAGAGGCTGTTCCCATTTCCCCTGTCCCCCAAATGGCTTTAAACACGCCTGGGTTTCCTTTGAACAACCCACCCAGTGCCTCCTCCCTTCAGATCAGGTACTAGGCTGTCACCAGCATAAGGAAGACGGACAGGAGATGGGACAACTGCACTGTTGTCCTGGCATATCCTTCCAGGGGAGCACGGCCATCAGACACCCTGTGAGAAGGAGCAAGACAGCAGCACACCAGACTGATGCTCCCTTGCACCAGGATTTGAGCCAGTGCCGTTCACAGGCACACACACGTTTGAGGCCATGGGGCTGCGTTCAGGTCCCCAGTTAAATCCCCACATAGCTCAGCACACATTTGAGCTGGCACCCAGCTACCCAAACCCTTCCCAGCACCTTGCTGGGTCCTCACCCAGCCCAAGACCCCCAGTTTGGGGGAATATTGCGTCTTGTGCTTCAAATCAGAGCTGCAAAAAACCACAAGTTTTTGTCTCAGGCAACACAACTCTTTTTGTGTTGATTACCAAGGTGATGGGTGAACTACGCTGGCCTGAATAGAGCTGGCCTTTCCTACAGCCCCTCCCCACCGCAGGCGTCAATAAGGACTTTGAAACACTGGTTTGATCTCACTTTTCTGGGAAACCGGAATTCATGACTTTCTGCTGTGGCCTCGCTACAGCCAACACAACCGCACCTTTGTCCAGCAAGGAAAAGCCTCTCACCGGTGCAGAGAGCAGCCCGAGCGGTACAGGTCACTTGCTGGTCAGACCAGCGCAGAGGCAAGGGGAGAAAGAGCTGGCGTGCTCCTCCAGCCTCCCTGGGGACAGTGAGCGGCTGCCCCAGGGGATAGAGAACACATTTATGCTCAGCAGTGAGAAGCCAGAGAGCAAAGATTTAACATGTACACTTTGTGGTTGACTCGGATTTGCAGCATGCCAGCAGATACGGTCTAAAGTAAGATGACTCAGCCACGATTTGCTGCCTGCTCCTCTCCTTCTCTTTGCAGGAGGAGGAAGAAGAAAAAAGAAAAGAGGGTTTTGATTCCATATAATTAACTGGCTTTGTGAATCTGCGTAGTTCCTATTGATCCCCTCAAACAAGGCGAGCGCTCACGTTCACACCAGCACTGCCCCGGGGAGGCTGCTGCTTGCAAGCTGCCTGCCCCTCCCTGGGCTCAGCCCCACTGCAAGCTGTGCTGGCTCGCACTGCTGGGTTTTGGTCCAAGACAAGTACAGGGAAAGGTTAGAGGTAGAGGACTCAAGCCACTGGTTGAGGAGGGAGCAGGCGGCCGAGCTGCACAGCTGGCTGTCATGAGCTGTGTGCAGCCACCTTCTCCCACCGCCCTGGGAGCTTCTGCTCCAGTACCCCCACCCAGCTGCCCTGGCGTACATCTCTCTTTTTAGAAAACACCTCTGTCCCAGATTTCCAGCCTCGCAGGGATTATTTGTGCTATGCCCAACTCCACCCACCTTGCTCCTGTGGGTGGAGGGTGAGCAGGGACAGTGCCCAAAACAGATCGTGTCTGGCTCTTGGGGTGCATGTCCCAGTCGTGGGGATGCAGGTCTGGATGGGTGCGAGGAGCCCCCAGCCCCAGCAAGGGAATGGGAAGACCCAGAAGGGAGAGCAGAGGAGCAGCTGCAGGTGACCCAGTCCGAGCCCCGTTACAGGACCCGATGGCGGTGCAACAGATCCGCCAAGACAAACAGAAGTGTATGCAGCTCAGCAAACCTCCTCACGTACACGCTCCTCCAGATCAGATGCATAACGCAGCTACGATGAGTAAGTCTGGTATGGACATGCAGGAAGGGGGGGCACGTCAGGAGCTGGGGCCAGGCTCAGGCAGGGCTGATAAAGCCACAGGCAGGGCAGGAGAGGAAGAAGGGGTGATAAGGGGTTGCGTGGCAGCAGCAGCCGCCACATCACATCCCTGGATGCAAGGAGGGGGTGACAGCCCCCCTTTACCCTCCCCTCCATCCTGGCTAGAGCTGGCCTGCCCTCTGCTTTCGTCCGACTGTTGCTCACTGCCACAAACCAGCCGGGGTGACCTGGAGAAGCCCCTGATCTTCCAAGAGCTCAGGGAGCCTGGCTCCGCTGACACAACACACTCCAGCCAGAGCGAACACCACGTCCTGACAACCCAAACGCGCCACGAACAGTGTGTCACTGGGTCACCCCGGTCTAAGGCGAACGGGGCGGGGAGAACATTTTAGTCTTTGTTTCATGGTTGTTGCCAGGATTCACCCACAAGGTCTCCACGAATGCCTGGAATCACACCAAAGTTCAAATAATTAAAAAAAAAAAAAACCACACCACTTCAAAAATAGACAATCCCACAACAGTTTGGAAGATGCCCTGGAGCATGCAGGAACGCACTCCCTGGGTAGCTCCCGCAGCAGGGGTGCAGGGGACCCGAGGGAACACCTCACAGGGACGGCGGCACTGTCCCAGGCGCAGAAGGAAGGAGCCGGGCGGTCCCTCGCCCCGGGACTCTGCAGCCAACAAGTTTCAGAGCCCCTCTGCCAAACGCTGCTCCCTCAGGAAAGCAGAGGCACTTCTCGGTGCTGCCCCGGAGACGCCTCCTCCTCCCGGGTACGTGCTGCCCCAGAAGCCCCTCCAGCAAAATCCCGCTCGCGGCTACTCACGGGCACCTCCCGGCGCTTCCCCGTGGCGGGTCCCACACAGGGTCGCCACCGGCACTGCCCCCCAGCGTGGCGATATCCCTGCCCGCCTCCCCCGCTGGCAGGGGTCTGGGGGGGAGAGGCAGCGCGTCCCCCCGCTGGCAGGAAGGGCACAGCGTGACTCCCACGGGAGACGGCGGGGGTGGGAGCGGCAGACCCGGCAGAGCTGCCCTCCTCCTCCTCGTCTTCCCCTGGGCCGGGGCTCCGTGGTCGCTGCCTGCCGCCGGAGCGGCCGTGCGGGAGCGGAGCCGCCCGCGGGCCGGCAGCGCCCGGCCTTTGTTTGCCCAGGGCCGGGCGCGGCGGAGCGGAGCGGGGCGCCC